>PVIW01005112.1:0-114197 GCA_004026585.1 Noctilio leporinus
TTTTTAAGGAAACCCCATACTGTTTTCCACAGTGGCTGCACCAGCCTGCATTCCCACCAACAGTGTATGAGGGTTCCCTTTGCCCCACATCCTCGCCAACACTTGTTGTTTGTTGATTTGCTGATGATTGCCATTCTGACAGGTGTGAGGTGGTATCTTAATGCAGTTTTAATTTGCATCTCTCTGATGACTAGCGATGATGAGCATTTAATTTAAGCACATTCTTTTTACTCTTCTAGGTAATTCTATATGCTTAAGACATGTCACATTATCATAAGGTAATAATTATGCCGTTTCCAAGGCAATGACATGATATTTCTACTCAAAAATGATCACACCCTTAGATGACTTCTCATCTAATATTAATGATTTCCCCCCTTTCTTAAAGCTGTGTGTCAGTAGAAGATACTGTCTAAAGTTCAGGCTTTGGTGTTTGTTTAGGTACCTTCACTAAGTCAACTTGACTTTGGGCAAGAAATGTAGCCTCTATGTGATCTGGCTTCCTCACCTGCAATGTGAAGATACTTCCACCTGTTTCACGTGGTGGTTGTGAAGATTGAATGCAAATACGTATACGGCCTGTACCCTGTATACACTGGGACCAGTACACATACTGGCACGCAGTAAGAGCTTAAACATTACATGATATCACTAAAACCATGTTATGGATTACAGTTTTTAATTACTTCTATTCGGAAAGCAGTTTATGCTTAATTACTAATTACGAAGCAGAAAGCCAATAAAGCTGTGAGTATCCAGAGTTGCTGAAGTTTTATTCCTTTACCTTTTATGTATTTGGTGGGTAAATTCCACTGACATTCATTATGCTAATTCAAGTCATTCAAACATTTATTTAGAGCCTACTATATACTAGTTGGTAAGAAGATACAAAGACAAGAAATAGTCTAGGTTTATAAGAGGTTCAGAGCACCGTCTGTGGACATGCATTATAAATAGCTCTATGCTCACAAATCTGATAACTTAGATGAAATGGACCAATTTATTGAAAGGCACCACTTCACATTAGAAGAAATAGATAACAGTCCTACATCTATTAAAGCAAACAAATCAATAATTAATAATCTATCAAAAGCAGAAGGCACCAGGCATGAGTGGTTTCACTGGTGAATTCTAGCAAACATTTAAGGGAGAAATGCTACCAATTCCCTACAATCTCTTCCAGAAAATTAGAGCAGAAGGGAACACTCCTAACTCATACTATGAGGACAGCATTATGCTAATACTAAAACCAAATAATGACATTACAAGAAAGTATCTCTCATGAACACAGATAACAAAATATTAGCATTATAAATCCAACAATATGTTTAAAAGAATCCTGCACCACAGCCAACTAGGATTTATTCCAGACATGCAAGATTGGTTCAACATTAGAAAACCAATTAATGCAACCCATCACATCAATACACTAAAGAAGAAAAATCATATGATCTTAACAACAGATGCATAAAAAGCATCTGACAACGTCCAACATCCATTCATGATAAAAAAAAAAAAAAAAAAACTCTCATTGAAGTAGGAACAGACAGGGGCTCCCTCAACTTGACAAAGAACATCTATAAAAAACTTAAAGTTAATATAATATTTAATGGTGAGAAACTAGACACTTTCTCCCTAAGACCAGGAACAAGAAAAAATGTCCCTTCTCACCAATCCAATTTGATGCCATACTGGAAATCCTCACTAAACCAGTAAGACAGAAAAGGAAATAAAATGTATACACAGCAGGCAGTAAGAAATCAAATTATCTTTGTGTGCTGATGACATGACCATCTACACAGAAAATTCCAGGAGTCTGATAGCCATAACTCCTGGGACTAAATTATTAAAATATTAAAATTCCTTATTAGTCCTGGAGTTATGGCTATTAGACTCCTGGAATTTTGCACGATATAAGATTGCATGGAAAGTTGCACAATACAAGGTGAACATACAAAAGCCAAGTGCTCTCCCATATACCAGGAATGCACAATTGATACAATTAAAAACACAACACTATATATGTACATTAGCACCATTTGTCAAACTCCACAGAACTATTCAACCCAAAGAGTGAACCCAAGTACAAACTACAGTTAATAATAACGTATTAACATTGATTTCCAATTGCACTAATTATACCACACTAATATAAAATGTTAACAACAGTAAACTCTGTGTGTGGGGGTGGGCAATAGGGATATGGGAACTGTGTCTCTTCTGTTCAATTGTTTTGTAAATGTAAAATTACTCTTAAAATAGACTATTAATAATAAAATAATTTTAAAAGAGCATGAAAGACATTCCTGGAAGAAAGAAAAAGAGTAGGAAAGTACTCCACTTTAAGTATTTCTTTATAATTCGGGAAACCTCTTTACATTTTACTGTATTAAGCTATACTAAAGCAAAATCCCATGGACATACTGATGCCTGTGGATTTGCCTTAATGCTAAGCATATTCAGAGAACTTTATTATTTCATCTTTGTCTACTACTCTGTCATCCTTTCCCTTACTTGTCACTATCATTTTATGATTCAAATATCAGTACTCCTATTCATAATTTGGAAACCAGATTACCAAAGTTGACATGGCTAAATAGACTTGAGACCTCAAGAGCTTCTCTAGTAACAAAAAGCACACAAATTTCAAGAAAGGGACTTAGAAACACCTATTTTGCTCACTTTCTCATTCACTACTGTGTTCCATATAAATCACGTTACCTGTATAAATCAAGTGAAGGATATGCATCTGTGCGTGCTTTGGTAGCACACATGGTAGGTATGGATTTCCACCATTTATAGTCTTGGTACATTGGGACGCTTACAAAATCAGTCTCCTTGCGAACCTGAAAGTCACTGGTTCAATTCCCCAGCCAGGACATATAATTAGGTTGCAAGCCAGGTCTCCAGCCAGGTCCGTAGCTGGAGGCAGGTGAAAGGCAACCATACATTGATGTCTCTCTCCCTCTCTGCCTCTCTCCCTTCCCCTCTCTCTAAAAATAATAAAATCTTTTTTTTTTTATTAAAAAACCAGTCTCCTTTTCATGTTTTACTGGATTGCTGTTTCTAACAAAATCTATTTTTTACAAAGAAAATTATGAATTCTATTACTAAAATGTTTGTGTAGAAAGCTTACTAATTACTTAATCAGATTCAAAATACTGACACAGGCTATGACAAAGATGAAACTTAAAAACATTATGCTAAATGAAAAACATCAGTCACAGAGATCACACGTTACATGAGTGCATTTGCATGAAATGCCTCGGACAGGCACATCTAGAGAGACAGGAAGTATGTCAGGGGCAGCAGGGGACAGGGTGTAGGAGAATGCCGGGTGGCTGCCAGTGGGTGTGGGCTTCTCTCTGGGGTAATGCACATGTCATAAAACGACAGTGGTGACAGCTGCACAATTTTGTGAACGCAGTAAATACCACGGAATCAAATACTTTAAATGCATAAATTATCTGGTATGTGAGGTAGGCCTCAATAAAGCTGTTTTTAGAAGCCCTCAGTTAATTTTAGTGCTTTAAATCAGTCGCTCCATTTATTTCCGGGTAGAAAAGTGTGAACACAGTGGGCCTGCTATCCTTCCAGGGGCCTGCTTGCTTTCCCAGCGAGAGCCAGGAATTTTAGTTTGTGACTCGCCCTCAAATAAAAAGCCTAGGCTCATTTTCAATGACCTTTCCTGGTAGGTACCATTTCACATGCGCTGCCATAACTTCTCACTGGGGGAATTAAGTGTGCCCCAGGCATCTTTGCTGGGTGAGGACTCTGGGAAGCTTTCCCCCGGACTTGGCCCCATGTGCTTGTTTCCTTTGCTGGTTTTGCTTTATGTCCTTCTGTTGCAACAAATCACAGCCATTAGTATGATTCTCTGCTGTGAGTCCTCTCAGCAAATTATCGAACCTGGGGTAGTCTTAGAGACCCTTGTCAGAATCTCATAATTATATAGTATCAAATATATAAAAAACAATAAACAGTTTAGTGAAAAAAAAATACAAATGTTTGTTTGGTACAGAAGCATTTACAAAGTATTTGTAAGTGTGAAATAAAAACATTTCTGTCTCCTGAAATGAACTATGAACGAAAGAAATTTATCTCAAGGATCTAAAACAAAGCATAATATTCAATACAAAATCTATTTCACTTCAGATGAGTGAAAATAATCTACATTGATAAAAGCCATAGGAAAAAAAAAAGCCATAGAAATTGCATCTACTATTTACTGAGTGCCTTCTATATGCTATACTATGGTAAGTGGTTTATTATTGGCTCCCTAGTTCTCCCCAAAATCTTTCAGGTACCTAGTTATATCCCCAGTTTATAGATGAGATATTGAAGCTCAAATAATCTAAGTTGTTCAAAGGCTAGAGAGGTAGTATAAACAGAGATGCAATTCAAACTTATGTACATCTGACTCCAATGCCACTGTATTTCCACTGTGACTGTAACACAAGAGGCTAATGAAGCAGTTACTTGAATTTCTCACTTACATGACAGAAGTAATATGTGAACAGAGAAAAAGTTAACATTTTTATTTTAACAAAGAAGAATTTCACTTAAATTCTTAAAAATACTTTCTAGCAATGTCATATAAACGGTCATAACAATTTTTAAATATTTTATAATTCTTAATTTTTTTAAAAAGATTTTACTTATTATTTTTAGAGAGAAAGGAAGGGAGAGAGGCAGAGAGGAAGACAGACATCAATGTATGGTTGCCTTTCACCTGCCTCCAACTATGGACCTGGCTTGCAATCTGGTTATGTGCCCTGACTGGAAACCAAACCAGCGACCTTTGGGTTTGCAGGCCAGGTCCTTATCCACTGTGCTACCAGCCAGGGCCTACAATTTTTAAATTAATAATAATAAGGTTTAGTGACTTCACTAAGATCCATTCACCATAGCAATGGTAAAAAAAAATTACTTCAAAATATATTACTAATAGGTACTTAACTGAGATCATTTAATGAATACTTGCTGTCCCAGTCAGTGAAATGCAATAAAAACAGAAAAAGATACTAACAAAGGCATTACTAACAAATAAACTTCTTAGATTGAGTTAACTTACCATTCTTCTTTTATACTTTCAAGATTATCTACTTCTTTCATTCTCTTCTGCTTTGCTGTAAAGGTAAAAAGAAATAAGAGCTAAAGTTGCCAATCTGGTATTTTCAATAAACTCATTCCTACTACGCATGCGTTAATATTTGTCACCATAAGTTATCAGGTGTCCCTAAGTAATACTAAAAGGGTCTTAAGAACTAGTAACCAAACTCAAAGCTGTCACTAGGATATACAGTAAAAATGACTATGTTTTAAAGGCTGCCACCAACCTGACAGTCAATTCAGTTAGTTTGTTTCTTAAGTGTATAAAGTATTTATATTGTTCCAAAGTTGAACTAAAATACAAAATATATTCAGAGAAATCCGGCTTCTATCCTTTGCTTCTTCCACCCTGTCTTCTCTCTCCCAGACTATGGATAATGTTACTTGTTGTATTTTTCCTAAAATGAATAAATATTAATGTTCACATCCACCTCTTCCTGAGATAAAGAGTAACAGCATACAGCCCTGACTGGTAACACAGTGGATGAGGTGCCGGCCTGCCTGCGAACCCAAAGGTCGCTGGTTTGATTCCCAGCCAGGGCACATAACCAGGTTGCAAGCCAGGTCTCCAGCCAGATTCGTGGCTGGAGGCAGGTGAAAGGCAACCACACATTGATGTTTCTCTGTTTCTCTCTCCCTTCCTCTCTTTCTGGAAATAATAAATAAAATCTTAAAAAAAAAAAAAATAAACACTAGCACACTAATGTACTATGTGAGGTCAAATATAGACAGTAGCTGTGAACTGCCTGCCTAGTGTAAAATTAAAGTTGTCAGTTGTCAAAATTCAAGTTAGGGAAAATCAGTTCTGTTTTATCTAATCAGGAATGTCTGATTATTTAACTAAGGAAAACGTGATCAAACTGATTATGGAGAGAAAGAAAAAAGAAGTCAATGACATTCAATGCTTTAAAATTAAGCTTTAAAAATACTAGAGTGTAATGCTTTAATAAATCTATGTTAGTCACCCAAAACCACATTACAACTTCTTTTTAAACATTTTTTAATTCATTATTTTCAGAGAGAAGGGCAGGGAGGGAGGAAGAAATGGAGAGAAACATCCATATATGGTTGCCTTTCACCTGCCTTCAGCTATGGGCTTGGCTGGAGACCTGGCTTTGCAACCTGGTTACGTGCCCCAGCTGGAGAATCGAACCAGTGACCTTTGGGTTGGCAGTCCAGCGCCTTATCCACTGTGCTACCAGCCAAGGCTCATTGCTTGATTCTTGTATGTGACCTGATGGGGGATTGAACCCACAGTCTTGGCGTATGGGGACGATGCTCTAACCAACTAAGCTACCCAGCCAGAGCCAAAAGAATATAATTGAGAATGTTATTATTTGGTCATGACAGATTGGTTATGATACCAAGGTGCCAGAGACTATACTACAGGTGTAAAACTAAAGAAAAACACTTTACCCAAAAGGAGAAACAATCAAGCTAGATTTCTACAAAGCATCACAAATATTTCAACTCTCAGACTGCAGCAAATAAGAACGTTTCTTCAATTCCCCCTGGGGAGTATATACACAAAAGGCAAGTACAGTACCGTGAGTTGAAAATCTAAGTATTAACCCTGGCTGGTAGCACAGAGGATAAGGCGCTGGCCTGCAAACCCAAGGTCTCTAGTTCAATGCCCAGCCAAGGCACATACCCAGCTACAACCCAGGTCTCCAGCCAGGTCCGTAGCTGGAGGCAGGTGAAAGGCAGCCATACATTGACGTTTCTCTCCCTCTCTGCCTCTCTCCCTTCCTCTCTCTCTGGAAATAATAAATAAAATCTTAGAAAAAAAAAGAAAATTTAAGTGTTAGCCTATTTCAGCAGAAAGCAGACATCACTCAGAGCCATTGGAGACCCAAAGCAGCAAGGGCCAGCAGAAAATGGGTGCTGGACACAGTCCTATGGCCCCACTTACAAGTCTCCAAAGGACCTGGAGGTGAAGGTAACCTGGGTAATGGAGGGCCCAGGGCAGCCTTTCACCGGGTAATTTCAGAGTCTGATTAATTTTAGGCGATGACTTCCAGTTTCCTGCTGCTGATGGAGCTGGGCCCAAAACCGCAGCCGATTTGGCTGGGGTACTAATTCCCCGGGGAGCCTCTGTTTTGCCAGGAATTAAAGTAGAACAGTGGTGTCTGCTCTGTAAAATATCCTATTCTTAAAAATGGTTTTAAATACCTTTATTGTTTTCTTTATGACCTGAACGTAAACTGATAGTGAATTTATTTCTTAGTCTATTCATGAGAAAAGTGTGAGCAATTCTGAAAAACTAGGTGAAGCTGACAGGAAGGAAAAGGGAGCAAATTTAAAGGGGCAGAGGAGTCGGGAACAAAGGTGGGGTGTGGGGCGGCACCTTCACAGCATTTCCAGCAGGAACCTCAGACTTGACCTTTCAGCTACAGGGAAAAGCCACACTGTCCCTTTAAACTATGTGCATATGTTAATTTGATAAAAAGTTACGTATTTTAAAAGAACAGAATTTTTTTTTTAAAGATTTTATTAATTATTTCCAGAGAGAGGGGAGGGAGAGAGGCAGAGAGGGAGAGAAGAATCAATGCATGGTTGCCCTTCACCCGCCTCCCGCCACAGACCTGGCTGGAGACCCGGCCAGCAACCCGGCCATGTACCCTGGCTGGGGAATCGAACCAGCAACCTTTGGGTTCGCAGGCCGGCACCTTATCCACTGTGCTACCAGCCACTAAAAGAACAGAATTTTGTGTTCACTAATATTTCCTCTTAAGACTTTGTCTTTGAAATCTCATTTCTAAAACTATTTAAAAAGTATTTTTATTGATTCCAGAGAGGAAGGAAAGGAGAGAAGGGGAGAGGGAGAGAGAGAGAGAAAGAGAGAGGGAAGGAGAGAAAACCAAAAACACCAAAAAACACCTTCAACTGCCTCCCCACACACGCCTGACCAAACTGCCAGTCAGGCGTGTGCCCTGACAGGGATCAAACACAGTGTCGTTTTGGTTAACATGACAACACTCTAAACAACTGAGTTTATACCAGCAGGGCTCTAAAACTATTTAATTGCTTCCCCTTAAAAATTGCTTCCCTTTCAAAGAATAGAGGAAACTATAAACACCCAACCCTACCATTCAGGTTCAGAAAAATTTAATTGACATACATACTTCTTTTTGTTTAAGAAATAAAACATTACAGACAGGGTTGAATACCATTTAATACTTTATTTTTCATTTTAAAAAGATTTTATTCATTATTTTTAGAGAGAGAAGGGCAGGGAGGGAGGAAGAAAGGGAGAGAAACATCAATACATGGTTGCCTTCCACCTGCCTTCAGCTGAGGACCTGGCTTGCAACCAGGTTACGTGCCCTGAGTGGGAATTGAACCAGTGACTCTTGGGTTCGCGCAGGCTGGCACCAATCCACTGAACTACACTAGCCAAGGCTATTTAATAGTATTTACTATTGAATAAAATATTTAAAGTAAAAGTATTTAATACTAAAATATTTATGAAGTGGTATGTCTTAAATTTGTGTCTCTTATGCATATTAATTATACCTAAGTTTTTTAAAATATTAAAAATGTACATTAGACAGCAACTACTGTATACCAGGCATGATTCTAGGTGCTTGGGGGTATATACTGAACAAAATTCATAAAGATCCAAGCCCTATTTGGATTGTTTCCAGTTTTTGGTGATTATGTAAAATCTGCTATGAACATTGATATACAAATTTTTGGTTGGCCATGTTTTCCATTTTCCTTTGGTACATATTTAGGTACCAAACTTGCTCAGTTGCATTATAAAGTGTCAAAGATTATTACCTTAAAAAAAAAAAAAAGATCCCAGCCCTTGTACACATTACATTTTAATGGTGCTATTTGTTTTTTCATTGAGTTTCCCAACATTATTTTCAACTACTTTAAAATAATCCCTTAGTTAGATGTGATCCTTATAATAGCACAAATATACATATTCATTCCATTTCTTGGCTCACGTTGTAATTATCTTTCTAGTCATTGAAATCCTAATTCTCCTTCCAAGTCCCAACTCAAGATCTATTTCAATCATAAAGGTGAAATAATAAACCCTTATTAATACCACCCTTCTAAAGCAGTTATATTTTTGGCATTTAAGACATACTGTCTGATACTGTTTACTATTGTTTCTGTCATGTCTTTTAGTCTCTCCGCTGGACCCACAATCTTTGAGGACAGATATTATGACTTAACACATTTCCTGTTTCTTCTGCAGTGCTCAGTCAGTGCAAAGCACACAGCAGTCATCCTTAAAGTATTCCATATGTTTCCTGTGATACGTAATTGTTCTCTAGCAAATTACAGTACTAATATTTTCATCATTTCATAGTTACAGGCTAGTGATAAATTGTCTTGCTTGTTTTACGACAGCAAAAGAGAATGCTGAGACCTGGGTTTCAATCTGACTTGGACTGGAATACCGGCTATGTCATATTTAGGCTGGATGACTTCGGACATGCTATTTAACTTCTGTAAGTCCCAGGTACCTAACCTGTAACATGGAGATAATTTCCTTCTCGCGACATTTCAGGAGATACTGAAAATACAATGTTAAGCTCCTTTCTCTTTTCCCATCCCTCCATCACAACCTCTGTTTAAGGACTGCTAAGAAACAACTTCAGGCTTAGTTTTAGACGTTTTAATTTTGACCTGGCTATGAAATTTACCTTTTGATTTCACTAATTAAACTTTTAAAAACCTTTATATATTTATTGAAACTCCTACCACTGTGTACAAAGCACTGGTTTAGAATCTATGATACAATGATCAATAGGACAGCCACAGTCTCTATGACCAGCAAGTTTCAGACTAATCAGAAAAGATATACTAGATTACTAATAGCAAATGTGATGTAGAAGTAAAACATGATCCTAACATGGATGTAAAGTCTCCATTATTTTAGGTGTTTTCTATCATAAATTAGTACTGTGTAAATGAGCCATGTTAAATTTATATCCAATCCCCAGCCAAAGCAACATAATCCGGTTGCCAACCCAGGTCTCCAGCCATGTCTGTAGCTGGAGGCAGGAGAAAGGCAACCATACATGGATGTCTCTCTCCCTCTCTGCCTCTATCCCTTCCCCTTCCTCTAAAATAACAAAATCTTTGAAAAAAATTATATGCATTGAGTGGGCTCCCTTAATTATCGCAGTCAGGTTACATGAATGAACATGAGTCATATTCTCTACAGTAGAGCATAAAAAAGCCATCTGGGCTTCCAGTCAAGATGGTGGTGAAGGCAGATATTGGTTAAGGGCCCCCTAAGCACAGCCTCCTTTGCTTTCTATGCTCAATCCAACTGCTCTGACCTTTCAGTTCCCGAAATCTCCCCAAGCCTCTGCAGAGCCTAAATCCTTTGCTGGGACCTTTCTTCCTTCTTTTGGGAGTCACCTCACCTATTCCTACTTACCTGTCCCTCAGCTTGAAGATGACTTTCCTAGGAAAACCTTGACTAATTTCCCTGGCTGGGATAAGTGCCCTTCCATCCCTTACTTGCTCTCACAACACCCTACGTTCTTCCTTTTTTAGCTTCTATCCAGGCTTGTTGGCATTAACTTGTGTGATCATTTGTTTAATATCTGTTTCTCCCAGTGAGAATGTAAAGTCCTTAAAGGCAAAATGTATAATGGTGGCCATCATACTGGCAACTGATGTAACCAGTGAAGTTAGACCTTGGTCCTTGAGCTTGACTGAGAAAAAATTCAGAGCCAAAGAACTCTAATTATAAGAGAAAAATTATTTAGAATGCTGAGCTGGATGGGCTGCATGGACTCAGTAAAGCAAGTTACAGACGCAAAAGAAGGGCCTTTGGAGCGTAGAAAAAAGGAAGCAAGAGATGCTCCTTGAGGGAAAAAAAGGGGAAAATGAGGAAGGAAAGGTGGTGGAGAGGGGGATGCACATGCGTGTGTGTGTGTGTGTGTGTGTGTGTGTGTGAGATAGAGACAGACAGACAGAGGGAGAGGAAACTGGGTCCTTCCTCTTAAGAGGTTTTATTTGTTTTCCAAAGGTGGGGATTTTAGGGGCGGTCCCAGGGGAGGATTTCAATAAAACATTGACAATTAGCTCTTCCAAGTTGTGTCCTTTCAGGGTTGTGGTTTCTTTGATTGGTCAGCACTAGGATAGGGGGTCATTAGTCTCTGCAGCTGGTCCTGATGTCAGCATGGTGTTACCTGTCTGGTTTTGCTGCTTTTCTGGGTGTGGAGCTGAAACACAACTGAGGCCTACTGTCATCTCTACTGGGATCAAAACTCTGCCTGTGTGGTCAACAGGCCCAAGGCTTTGTTCCTAAGGCTATTTGATGTAGGCCAGAACCTCACCTCACTGTCCCAGGTGGCTCAATGCTTAAGGGAGTGGTCTACGGATGGATAAGAGGCTATTCTCCCAGCCCTTGTTCCTCCTCTAAGGGGTCTATTACATTACTAGTGACAGGCCAGGGGAAGAAAGGTCACCCTGGGACAAGGACCTTGTGTTCCTGGTTTTGCCTATTGCTAGGGCTTTCTGCCCTGGTGACTTGGCCTATCCTTACTACTCTGCTCAAGTTTGCCTGATTACTATATCAGTATCATTAGCATTCAGCACCCAGCAGTAATACAGAACACAGTCTGTAAATACTGTATTCGGCCCACATCATTATGATTTGCATGCTTAATCACTCCCTCCATCCTGCACACAATTCTCACTCATTTTTTGGATTCCTCCACATTGCCTAGCACTGTTATTGTTTTACATAGATGCTCAATATTCATTGAATTAACTTGTATTTTAAGTCAATGTCACCTTTAGCATATTTAGAGAAAAGACACATCATCAACTTTTAAGGTTTGTCCCATTCAAACTAAACTATAATTTAAAAACTTATAAACATTCCCCAAACACACCTGAACAGTGACTATGAAATAAGGTAATGGATTTTCATGTTGCTTACACAATTTGTCACCCTTTTACAGGTCTCCATTAATATCAATACAGCCCAGGCTGGTAGCACAGTGAATAAGGCGCCGGCCCGTGAACCCAAAGGTCACTGGTTCAATTCCCTGCCAGGGCACATAACCAGGTTGTAAGCCAAGTCTCCAGCCAGGTCCATAGCTGGAAGCAGGTGAAAGGCAACCATACATTGATGTCTCTCCCTCTCTGCCTCTCTCCCTTCCTCTCTCTCTAAAAATAATAAATAAAATCTTTTAAAAAACCACACAAAACAGACTGTCCGTTCCCTATCTTTATTTTTAAAAAGATTTTATTTATTATTATTTTCAGAGAGAAGGGCAGGAGGGAGGAAGAAAGGGAGTGAAGCATCGATGTATGGCTGCCTTTCACCTGCCTCCAGCTAGGGACCTGGCTGGAGACCTGGCTTGCAACCTGGTTATGTGCCCTGGCTGGGAATCAAACCAGCAACCTTTGGTTTCACAGGCCGGTTCTATCTTTATTTTCAGTGATCTCAAATTACATACGAAGGAACCAACGCTGGGCACCACAGTGACTTTCACTATTGCTGAGAAGCAATAAACTGTACGTAAAAAAGAAAAACACACACAAAGAAAGAAATAAAGTAAGTATGAAAACAGCGAAGAACATCAAATCCGCAAAATATACGGAGTTGTGGGACACTGTAATGAAGTTAACTAAGAAATGTCAACCAAAAACATATGCTTTGGACTCCTGTACTGTGCTTTGCAGCGATCGCCTTTGGAAGTCGGGGCATTTTGACGGCTTGCAAAGAACTTAGAAGTTTAGGAGCGTCTCCGGAATGAGAAACCCACTGCCAGGCTCTCAAGGGGTTCCCACTGGGGAGCAAGCGGTCCCCAGCCGAGAGCCGCGGCTCACCTGGGCCGGGCCGGGCAGAAGTCCCGCCAGCCGCCCGCCCCACCCCCGCCGCCCGACGCGCCCTTTCGGAATCGCAGACCTGAGGTCCCAACACCGCGCAAACCCGCACATCGAGACTAGGACGAGCTCGGCGGCACGGCCGGACCCAAGGATCCCCACCGCCCAGCCCCGGAAACGCCGGCCGGAGCCCGCAGCGAGCGGCCCGCCCAGCCCCGCACCCCGCCAAACGCGTCGCGGCCCCGAGACGCTCACCCCCGGGCGTGGCCGCTGGAGGGGGCAGCGCCGCGCGGTCTCCTGCCGGCCTCGTCCTCCGTTCGCTCAGGGGCTGCGGACGCAGCCGTCGCCGACCGAGAGCTCCCCAGTCCCGCAGCCGCGCGGACCCCAGGCCCTCTGGCGATCCCGGCCGCGCCTCCGAGCCCAGTCCCCCGCCCCCGCCACTGCCGGGCGCGCCGCGCCGCGAGGCGGGCTCTGCGCAGCCCCGAGCGCGCGCGTGGGGCGGGGCCGGCGGCCGCGGCCGCGTCTGGCCTCGGCGTGACCCGCTTCCAGGCCGCCACCGGCTTTCTGATGCCGGCCTGGCTGTTAGACGCCTCTCACTCGGCTCGGAAAAAGCAGCGAGCGAGGTGTGGGTGCACCTGAGAGCCAGCGTCTCCATCCCGCGGTACCTCTGGTCTCCGATTGCATTGGTGGAGAGGTTTCCCCGCCTGCTGACAAGTGTTGAACTTGAACCCTGTGACTCTGGACACGTTGAACTTGAACCTGAACCCTTGAGATTCGGGAAAGCGAAGGTTAAAGTACCCCCCACCCCCCACCCCTTTGGGATCCTGAAAGCGCTTACAGCAAAGAACCACCTTCCCCCTGTGATTTAGGTGCGACCTATGGATGCCCCCTTGCTTACCTAGGACGAGGTCAGACACAGACTCTCCAAATTCCCATTCTTTTTCGCCACATACACGATTAGCTGAACTGATTGTACCCACTGACCAATATGGACAAAATACCGACCCCCTTGACTTGACCAAACTTTTGTTAAGCTTGCTCTCCTTCTTCCAAACCCTGAACTTTGACCCACCCTCCACCCGAGCGTACAAGCGCTTCTCACTCACCGCTCCTGAAAACGGGCGGACTTCCCTGGAAAAACATTTTCTGATCTGTGCGATCACTGCCACCTCCGCCGGTGCATCCCGCTTCCCCACATCCAGTTCTTTCTAGCGTTTATTCTCTGCTCCCTATAAAAGAAAAGTCCAACTGACCTTGAAGACAGTTGCAGACCTTGTGCTTCGCGGTGGTGGTCAGAGAGTTGCCTTATTGCAGTAGTGTGTCCTGTCCCATCCCGTCCCCCGAACCCCACGGCCGCCCCACCCCCCGCCACTGTAAACAATTCCTTTCTTTTTGGAATCATCTCTTACAATAAAGTCCTAAAGCTACATGTTTTGTTTTGTTGACAGTTGATCATTTGCCCTATAGTAATCGCCCTCCTACCTTATTACAATGGAAAAGTCTCTTTCCCCCGCTGTTGCAATAATGTTTTCAAATAAAGCCTCATTTGTCTAAATTCCTATTTATTTTATACTTGACAGGTTTTTTTTTTTTTTCTTTTCATAAAGATTTTATTTATTAGCCCTGGCTGGTGGCTCAGTGGATAGGCGCTGGCCTGTGAACTCAAAGGTTGCTGGTTTGATTCCCAGCCAGGGCATATGCCCTTCTCTCTGAAAATAATAAAATCTTAAAGAAAAAAGATTTTATTTATTATTTTTAGAGAGAGAGGAAGGGAAAGGCAGAGAGGGAGAGAAGCATCAACATATGGTTGCCTTTCACCTGCCTCCAGCTACAGACCTGGCTGGAGGCCTGGCTTGCAACCTGGTTATGTGCCCTGACTGGGAAATTGAACCAGCAACCTTTGGGTTTGCAGGACAGCGCCAATCCACTGAGCCACACCAGCCAGGGCTAACTGTTCTTTATCAAGATTGTTTTGATTGTTCTGGTAGAGTAGGCAGTTAGACAGATGTGAGCAGAGCAGAGATGGATGGAATGTCACCAGGAAAGATAGTCCCAGGTGCCTAGCAATGAGGAAAACCAGGAAAACCAGTATTAAAGACTAGGACTTTATTTCCCAGAGAGACATTTTGTCCCCTAGCATGCTGCTAGTCGTGTGGTTAGACCCCTTAAACTTTGATTTCACTAGTCATACAGTTTGGACCCTTTGACCTTCCATATTGCTAGCACGTGGCTTAAACCCCCTTAGAGGAGGAACGGGGCGGGTGGTGGTGGTGGTGGGAACAGAGAAAAGTCTCATATGAATCTCATACAAGCCCTCACATAACCACTTTCTTAAGCATTAAGTCCTCTGGAAAAGCTAATAAATATTTTATTGAAATCCTCCCTTGGGACCTCACCTAAAATCCCCACCTTTGAAAAACAGATAAAACCCCTTAAGATGAAGGACCCGATGTGACTCCTTCTCGCTCTTTCTGTCACACAGCAGTACCTTTTCCTATCTTCTTCTCTCAGGTGAATTAGCTTTTCTTACTTTAAGCTTCAAGGGCCTTACTTTTGTCACTGTAACTTGTTTCCGGAGTCTACACAGCCCAGCTAACTCACTTTTTCTACCACTGTGACTTCTAAATAAATTTCTTATGCCAGAGTTCTTGGCTCTAAAATTTTCCTTAGCCAAACTCAAGGGCCAAGGTCTAACTCCCCCATTAAAAATTCCAGGTGCCTTGCAATTAGGATCAGTATTTTCATTTCTGTAAAAGAAGGCCATTGGGATTTTGACAGAAATTGCTTTGACTCAATAGATCAGTTTGAGGAATATCAACATCTTAACAATGTTAAATTTTTCAATCCATGAACATTGATGTCTTTCCATTTACTGAGGTCTTAATTTCTTTCAGCAGTTTTTCAGTTGTCAGTGCACAAGTCCTGTACCTTTTAATCCTAAGTATTTTATTCTTTTTGATGTTGTTTTTAATAGGTACTGCTTTCTAAATTTCCTTTTTAGATTTTTCATTATTAGAATATAGGAATACCACTATTTAAAAAATTTTATGTTCAGCGTCTTTGGTAAATTTATTTAATGGATTCTGTAGTATTGTGTGCATATAAAATCATGCTATCAACATAAGACATGTCCAAACCTATAGAGAATTTTTATAAGAGTTGATTTGAGCTAAACTGACAATTGCCAGGAAGTAAGATCTCAAATGCTCTGCAGAATAGCAGGGTGCAGGTTTGGTGGGTTTTAAAAAATATAATAATTTATTTATTCTAATCACTGGTAACTTAGACTCCAGGGTCGGCACTTGCCTTTCTCCTGTCACAGGCCTGGGTTGAAGGTCCTGTGCTGGTCAGGGCCTATAGAACAGGTAACCGATGAATATTTTCCCTCCTCCCTTACTCTCTAAATAAATAAATAAATAAAATGAGAAAAACAAAATGGTAAAAAATTTATTAATTTTGGAGAATGGTGTGTGTGTGTGAGAGAGAGACAGAGAGAGAGAGAGAGAGAGAGAGAGAGAGAGAGAGAGAGAGAGATCAATTTGTTGTTCCACTGATTCATGCATTTACTGGTTACTTCTTGTATGTGCCCTGCCTGGGGATCAAACCCACAACCTTGATGTATTGGGACAATATTCTAATCAACTGAGCACCTGACCAGGGTAAGTTGCAACTTCTTTCAAGTGTTTGAAATTAAGGAGGGAATTTAAGAAATATTATAGAAAGGTATGAGGAAGCAAGGCAGGTAATACTGTGGGAAACAAGCAATATTTCCATATCTTGTGCAAGCCTCCTTTTCTCTTGCCCATGTTTTCTTTCTCCATTTTGTGGTTCAAGATGCATCTCTGAGTCATCACCTATCAGAGGCTATGTCCCTAACATGCCTGTTCTTTCTTCCTTCCTTTCTTTCTCTTTTCTTTTTAAACTTTTTAATTTATTGATTTTAGAGAGAGAGAGAAAAAGGAAGAGAGAGAAACATCAACTTGTTGCTCTGCCTACCCATATACTCATTGGTTGGTTACTATATGTGCACTGACTGGAGATTGAACTCGCAACCTTGACACATCAGTATGGTGTCGATGAGGTGCTAATCAACTGAGCCACCCTATAAGGACTCATTCTTTCTTAAAACATCATGCTCCAGTTTACTGGTCCTTTGCCTGTCACCTTTATTTCCTCTTTGTCTGTGAGCTCTTTGAGGACCAGAATTATGTTTTATTTAAAAAACCTCCCTATTTCCTGACCTGGTATACTACTTAACACCACTTGGGTCTAAATATTTATTGTTAATAAATGGTATAGGTTATGGTAACTCAACTCATTACCTGGCTTTCTCAACTTAGGACAAAAGCAAACAAACACAGAAACAAAATAAAGGAGGAAAGTCGTTTATGCTAATCTGCATACCATATACCTCTTCAAGATACTTTTCTTTTTAAAAAAGTATTTATAGAAATAAAGTCAGAGAAAACAGTTTTCAAAGAGTTTCTTTAGAATGATCTTTCTTCCTTGCTAACTGCAGAAGATGGGCTTCTGAAATCTTCCTAGTACTGAAACTGCAGCCACAAAAATAAATAATTAAAAATAGGCCAAGCCCTGGCTGATGGCACAGTGGATAAGGTGCCAGCCTGCAAACCCAAAGGTCCACTGGTTTGATTCCCAGCCAGGGCACACAACCACATTGCAAGCCAGGTCTCCAGTCAGCTCTGTAGCTGGAGGCCAGTGAAAGACAACCATACATGGATGTTCCTCTCCCTCACTGCCTCGCTCCCTTCCCCGCTCTCTAAAAATAATAAATAAAATATTAAAAAAAAATAGGCCAGACTTTGGAGACTACAACAGTGCAGTCAGCATCGAGACAGGTTCCCAGAAAAATACCTTCTGCTTCAATGGGCCCTTTACCGATCATGTTGTTAGCTAAGGGGTTTTGAGAGAGGGTAAGGGAGAAGCTCATCATACCCAATATAAAGAATTCAGGGCCAGGAAAAGGCAGCCATGACCCCTCCTCCCTCCTGCACACAAACTATAAGCAGGAATGCCGGCTGATCTTGGTGGGCCTCAGTGTCTATTGCTGAGCCTAGGGACCACCTAACGTGGGACTGGGTGGCAAACTTGTGTTGGTTCTGAGCAGGGGCCACACTGGAAGGAGTGAGGAGACTGGAGCTAACAATGATAGGGACTTTGTGCACCAGAGCGCTAGGGTGGGCGGTATAGGCTGCAGCATGCCTTGAAGAGCCTTCAGGATATTTCTATAATGTTTATTTATTTAAAATATTTTATTCATTATTTTAGAGAGACAGGCAGGGAGGGAGGAAGAAAGGGAGAGAGACATCAATGTACGGTTGCCTTTCACCTGCCTCCAGCGGGGGACCTGGCTGGAGACCTGGCTTGCAACCTGGTTATGTGCCCTGACTGGGGATCCAACCAGCGACCTTTGGGTTTGCAGGCCGGTGCCAATCCACTGAGCCACCAGCCAGGGCTCTATTTCTATAAGATTTAAAGCTAGCCTTTAAATTATTTTTTAATTTTTAAAATTTTCCTGGAATGCCTGGGTGGATGGAGTTGTGTTGCAGGCAGGACTGAAAGAGGAGGATTTTGAGGGTGATGCACATTCTGAGCAGTCTCTTGATATCCATTTTTAAAAGATTTTATTTAGCCCCGGCTGGTGTGGCTCAGTGGGTTGGTGCTCGCCTATAAACCCATGTTCGATTCCCAGTCAGGGCACGTAACCAGGTTGTGAGCCAGGTCTCCAGCAAGGTCCGTAGCTGGAGGCGGGTGAAAGACAACCATACATAGCGGGGATGGGTGGGGGTTGGGGGGGTTGGGGGGTGAGTGTATTCATTTTCAGAGAGAGGGGAAAGGAAGGAGATAGAGAGGGAGAGAAACATTAATTGGTTCCTCTCATGTGCCCTCAACTGGGGACCTGGTCTGCAACTCAGGCATGTGCTCTGACCAGGAATCAAACCCATGGCCTTTTGGTTCAGAGACGGGGCTCAAACCACTGGCCCACACCAGGCAGGGCTAAAGCCAGCTCCCCCCACCCCGCCCTTCTCTGCAGAAAATGATTCTTTTCAATGATTATACCTATGTGATGCAGAAAAACCCAGGTCCGTTGCCCTTAATAAGGTCTCCACATCCTAGAGAGGATTTTAAGAGTGGTGTCTTGGGGAAGGCGTGGTATGCAAATTACTGTAAGAGCGATTTGTCAGCTTTCCTGGGATCTACCTGCTTTCCAAACGGAAAAACCTTGTCCATTCTCAGGGTCCTTGGGAGCTTGGATGGCTACAATCCCTAATTCTGATGCAGCTTGGCGATTTTTTCAGGACTTGTCACGGGTCTTCAATTTTTCTTACGGTAGCGAACAGGAAGAGCATGTGCCCAATAAATAGTAAGCTTTCCACGGCTAAGGTACTTAAGCATTTTGAAATAAACGTTAATTCGTGTTTCACAGCAGAGCTTTTCATATTAATCGTGTGCCTTAATCTTTCCCTTTGAAAGTTAAATCACACATTTTAAATGTCTGTGTTCAGCTTTTCGTATTCTTAATTCTTGCGCGGGCGGGGCCGGCAGTGATAAAGCCGGCTCTTAGTAGGAAGAATTCATTCTTTGTGACTCCGCCTCACATCTGGCTAGGGTTGTAGGAAAGCCTCCTGCGTGGCTTTGTTTAAAGACGCCGGGTTTCAGCAGTTGTTCTTTTTTTCAGTTTACGCTGTGCCAGATACCGCACAGATCTATTTGGTCACACTTGTCACTTGCATTTTTACAGCCATGAAAAGTGTTACTCAAGTTCAGCGTCCTGCCTCCGGTATCTCTGAGATTCCAGCTCAGGTCAACGCGACCTCGTCATCAGAATCCCCTCCAAGCCCCGTTCGTGCTCCTTGCTCGGTCCAAGCCACCTGGGGTGACGGTGGGGATGCTGGGGTACTCGGGTCTGGCAGGGGGTGAGGGCTCAGCCCGCGCGCCTTCGGGGATTTCCCTTCCCTCTTCCTGGAGGGCTGGCCCGACCTGGGGACCATAGAGTTGACATAGTCCAGAGCGTCTCTCCCCGGCAGCCGAGCCTGACGTCGCGCCGCCGGGCGGGGCCTATTGGAAGGCGGCAAGTGGGTGGGCAGAGGAGGAAGCAGCCGGCGCGGAAAGGCTGGCCGGCCCTGCAGCGCCCCGCAGCGGCCACGGCCGGAAGCTGCCCTGTCGGCCCTGCGGCGCTGGGGCCCTGACGCACGGAGAGCTCGGGAGCGAGAACGGGAGAGAAAGGGGCAGAAATGGCGGCTCCGCTCGGTTCCCGCTGAGGAGGTTGAAGCCGGCCGAGGGGCTGAGTCGTCGGCCTGGCGCGTGGCACCCGCCTCTCCCTACTTCCTTCTCGCGCCGACTTCCCGTTCTCTGCCCTGTGGTCGCCTGTCCTCGTCAGCGCTCCGCAGCGTCCGGGTGGGCTTGTCTGCCGGCCCGGCTTCCCCGGCCCGACTGCCCGGCCCGCCGGCCGGCCTTCCACAGCTCTCCCGGGCGCGGCGGGCGCGGCGGGCGCGGCGTGCACCCCGTCCCCCTGGCTGGACCATGGTGAACACCCGGAAGAGCTCTCTGCGCCTTCTCGGGTCCAAGTCGCCCGGGCCCGGGCCTGGGACCGGAGCAGAGCCTGGGACAACCGGAGGCAGCAGCCATTTCATCTCCTCTCGGACCCGCTCCTCCAAGACCCGCGCTGCCAGCTGCCCCGCCGCCAAGGCCGGGGCGGGCGGCGGCGCCGGCGCCGCTCTGGACGAGGCCCGGGTAAGAGCGCGCGGCCGCCCGAGTCCCGAGGCTCGCGAGCGCCGGCCGGGCCGCCGGGCTTTGTCTGGCCGCGCCGGGGCCGGGAGCTCCGGGGAAGCTCCGCGGCGACCTGCGACCGGGTCGTGCGGGCGCGGCGGAGGGTGACACGGGGTAGAGAGGCCGGAGGACAGCGACAGCCTTGCTGGCCCGGCTCTTTTGTGTGAGCGCAGCGCTGGGGTCCTGGGGAGAGGGCTCCGGGGGAGGGTCCGCCCGGGGACCGGAGCGCCGTCTGCCTTCGGGGTCCTCGGGCTGCCTCGGGGCGAAGGCGGGGGAGCCAGGGTCGGGGCCGGAGAAGGGAAAGTTCCCCGCGGCGTCCGGCCCGTGCGGGGAGCGTGTCCGCGCCCGCCGGTCTCGCACCTCCCGCTCGCTTCCAACTGCTTGGGGAGGTTCGCGCTGGCGCGGGAGGGGACGCGGAGCTCCGGTTGGCAGCCGGGCAGGGACGCGGAAAAAGTTTCTCGTTGCTCTGACACCAACTTGATCGGCAACAGCAACGCCGCCTCCTTGGGGGCAGGAGAGACCCAACGGGATAACTGAGCCGGAGACGCCGCCGGCGGCCGACCCGGGTCCTACTTAGGGACCTGCTCGAGCCTTCGGGTCACCGGAGGGGCGCCGTCGTAGGTGGTCGTTCCGAATCCGGTGGTTTCTTCGATGGCTACATTGTTGTTACGTAACGCGGTCGTTGTCACACTGTCGCAAAAATGACATTTGAAGAAGGCCGTTGATACAGTATTTCTTTGAAGGGTTTGGCATTTTAATACCGTGTAACGCTTGAAGCTAGCAGTTATGTTTTTATCACTTTAAGGGGACTTGGTAAGTTTGTGTCATATGAGTGGTTGAATTCAGCAAGGCGAGGATTGTTTTTGTTTGGGAAGAGGCTAATTTACCAAGGGTAATTTGGCTGGAAATTGCTGTTCTTTTAAAATTCGCCTTTAAATCCACACCGTTTTGTGATTGTGTGAGGAAAGCAGTATTTTATTTTCTACAGGAGTCTACAAGATTATGGTTTAGGTGTGGGTTTTCTCTGTCTCAGTGACATGTTTTACAGTACTATTTTTGAAGTGTATTTCCTGTACCTTTGAAAATACAATTGGCTCTCATTTTGCTAAAAACCTGGCAAATATTTTCAAATATTTTCAAAAATTATCTTAATAGTTGAGGGCTCACATATCTCTTAGGTTGAAATAAAGCCTAATCTGGAAGTTGTGCAAACTATTCAGAGTAATTTTTCTGAGAGCTAGGCTTTCTGTAGAAATTATTCAGACATGTACAAGCTTACTGACTTTCTGAAGCTAGAAAGTAAATTTAAGAAAGGGCGAATAAAATATTTCGAGAATAAACATTTCATTGGACGGTGCTGTGTGAGTGTCTGGTCTATTAGGGCAGTGTCTAATTCATCTGACACAATTAGCTCATCTGTCACTGATCAGTTTGTGGTCCCAGTTTTGAATTCATGGATATCTTGCTGTCCTTACCCCCTGAGGAGTGAGGTGAGGTAATTGGTCAAGCAGCTGTTAGGGAGATGTTAAAAGGCAAAGAATCAATAATCTAATGTACAAATGAACATTGGGTAGCTTTTACATTGCTAGATGGATGAAAGATATTAAAGCTCTTTCTAGAAGGATGCTAATGAAACTTTGTTTCAAGAATCCTTTAAAAATGTTTAAAAGACCATAAATAACAGGCTAGTGAAGATTTACTTTGACATATTTTTGAGATTTGTGTTCTGGGTGTAGTGGATGATGGAATGATTTAATTGCTTTCTCTGAGAAATTTAAGACATTTAATAATCCTGTATTGTGTGTGATTAGTCCTTTGGAAGAGGATGCTTTACTTTTGATTTTTTAATTTGATGGATTATATATTTATGAAACAGGTTGTGTATTTTGTTGTGTATTTGATTTGATCCTGGTCAGCTCTTCCCCTCAAGATAGTTTTATATTTCAAGAATTTAGTGCGCCTCCTGGCTTACCCTTTCTGGTGTAGTACTTAAAAGCATCCTCTATGTCTGTGGAGCTTTGGACATTTGCTAGTGTCTGTGTTTGATTGGAAATGTGTTTGCTTGTGCTGTTGCTTTAGGAGACCTTAATTTTTGTGGGAAGGAATCTATCCCTCTTTATGAGATATGTAATTGAGGAGGTTCCCCTTTCTCTACTTTCGTGTTATGTTCTTCACTTGACACCTCTGCTGATTTCTCCCCTTCTTTCCCTTTCTGCCTCTTTTCAGATGATTTCATCCACTGTGTCTAGAGACATTTCATTTGCTTTTAAAAGCCATAGAACCGTGAGCTATGCCTATAGTTTTGCCTTTTCCCCTGTGTAGGATGGGGGAATAAACATGTGATACATTCTGTAGGTTATTGGAATGATTTTCTTGTGCCTACACTTTTTTTTTTAAAGAAGACTTTTATTAATTTTAGAGAGAGGGGAATGGAGAGAGGGAGAGAGACATCCATGTATGGTTGCCTTTCACCTTCCTCCAGCCATGGAACTGGCTGGAGACATGGTTTGCAACCTGTTTATGTGCCCTGGCTGGGAATTGAACCAGCGACTTTTGGGTTCTCAGGCTAGTGCCTTATCCACTGTGTCACCAGTCAGGGCAGCTAGCTTCATTTGAACTCTACCTAAAAAATCTCTGGGTCCTTCTTTTTTTGGGGGGTGGGGGATTAAACCATGAGTTTATTGGGGGAAGGAAAAGGGGAACAGGGAAAATGGGAAGTGGCAAGGAAAGCGACTCTTAGTGAAGTCATCTTCCTGGGTCCTTCTTTAGTATCACTCTGAATGTACTTTTTTTTTCTTTCTTTTTAAATTAAATTAAAAATTTTCACCGTCACTGTTTATACCCCTTACACCATGGGTGGCAAACACAAGGCCCACAGGCTGAATCTGGTCCTCCACCTTGTTTTATCCAGTTTGGCACCTTGTTTCTACTCGGCTTGCTTAACTGTTAAGGAGTAGTTACATTTATATAGTCCTAAAATTACATTCGGCCCTTTGAAGGCAGTGACGAGGCTGATGTGGACCCTGGTGAAAATGAGTTTGACACCACTGCTTTATATCCTCTTCCACCTCCACCCATCCCTCCCCCTATACTTTTATCCTCCTTTACTTATCTTTTCCAGCACTCATGCACAAGCAGAGTGGTCAGAGTTGAGGAAAAGAAGCCTGGGAGGGAAATGTAGTGTTTAAGATGAGTAGGGAAAATTCAAGTTCCTCTGAGTAGAGCAAGTTTTTCCTTATGTCCAATTCACATGGAGTACCATGTCGTTTGTATTGAGTAATGTGGTAAGCAGTGTCCTCTGTCACAGTTTTGAATCATAGCCACTGTGGAGTTCATAGGATTCTCTCTGATAGCCAACTGAAAATGTAAGTTTAAAAATTCAGTTAATGGACATTTCTGTAGTCTGAACTTGCAGCTTTTTTAAAGTCATGGAACTTAAAACACCTGTAGAGGTGAATTCCTAAATCATTCCCTGGCAGTCTTTTTAACTATTCTTTGATAGGTCATTGATTGCAAGTCTCTTAAGTACATAATCATAGATAAACCAATAACCTCTGGAAATCAGCTAGACAGGTGGTAGGATTACAACTTGTTCTGAGAACTCAGGAGCCCAACCAGTGTCAGCACCTAAGTAGATAGAGAGGGATCTGTTTCTTCAAGGATTCACTTCAGAAAAGTGTATTACTTTGAGTTGTATACTTAACATTTTTTTACATACACAGTGAAGTTTCATTTGTGTGCATTACTGAGTTGATTTCTTGGTATTTGGATTTTTGGTTTTGTACTAGGAGTTTTAAAAATTTCTTTTATGCCTATTTGCTGGGGAAGAATTTTCATGAAAAACAAGTTACTGAGTAAAAAGCACTTAGTGCAAAGTTAGGGGAAAATCATACATAAAAATGTGTTAACTTTATTTGAACATAAGCCAAGGATTTTTAGAAACTTAAATATTGTATCAATCAACATAAAAGACACCCACATTAACATTATTAGACTGTAACACTGGCTAATGTGGGCTCAGTGGATTGAGCACTGGCCTGTGAACTGGAAGGTCGCCTGTTCGATTCCTGGTTAGGACATGTGTCTGGGTTGAGGGCCAGGCCCTTCTCTGGGGATGTGCACGAGGCAGCAGGTCTATGTATTTCTGTGAAGAAGCTGTAAGATTACAAACGTAAGATGCTTTCGAACTAAGTATTTTGGTATTAGGTTTTGTTTGTTTATTTTTCAATTTTAGATTATTATTGTAGTTTTATCTGGAGTTAGAATACCTTTGGTTAAAGTCTTTCTCCCCTTGATTCTCCTACTAGAGTGGGCCATAAGGTCCATGGCAGCAGGCACCATGCCTTAGTTTCACCTGACTGCTGTATGCCTGGGGTTTGGTGTGGCATCTGACACACAGAAGGTGCTTAATATCGGTTAAGTGAATGAAATAGCATATTAAGGAGGCAATTTATTTTGTGAAAATCATGATAATTGCACTTTGAGAATGGAAGATAAATAAAACACAGTTCTTACCTTCAGACTGTAAGTATGCACAATGGTGTGCAAATGAGAAATTATTAACAAGATAAATCAATTCAAGATTGAGACTAAATGAATGCTATAGATGCTCAGCAGGTAAGAGTTCTCAGCCTTTACTTACTGAATGTTTTGAGGGGAACTCTATGATGTTCTTTAAAGATAGAAATTGTCATGCTCACAGCTGTATTTTGAGTGCTTGCAATAGTGTCTGCCAGATATTGCTCAATAAATAGATTTTGAATGAATGAGTGGAATGTGTGCCTCATGTTAATTAATTTTCATATTGGCCAGTTTCACTTTTCTTGTAGCATTTTGCCTGTCTACCCATTTGGTAGTAGCCTAATAAGAAAGAGAGAAGTAAACTAAGGTTAGTTAGCACCTCACGCCAGGTGCTTAATGCTGTCTCGTTAACCCCTGCAACAGCCTTGTAAGGCAGGTGAGGGTGCTCCCCTTTCACAGCTGAGGAGATTAAGTTTCTGAAGAGATTAAATGACACTGAGAAGGCCAAATACATACTGGATTGGCCAAAAAGTGTGTTTAATTTTTTTCCATAAAAGACATGTTTTTCAGCCCTGGCTGGTGGCACAGAGGATAAGGCACCAGCCTGTGAACCCAAAGGTCGTTGGTTCGATTCCCAGCCAGGGCACATAACCAGGTTGCAATCCAGGTCTCCAGCCAGGTCCGTAGCTGGAGGCAGGTGAAAGACAACCACACATTGATGTCTCTCTCTCTCTGCCGTTCTCCCTTCCCCTTTCTCTAAGAATAATAAATAAAAGCTTAAAAAAACCGAAACAACACGTTTTTTATTTTCACCAACAACTTTATTGATTTGGCTATTTTGAGTATGTTGGTTACCTCCTGTTATTAGCTTCTAGTGGGTAAAGGCCAGGGGTGCTGCTAACCATCTTCCAATGCATAAGACAGCCCATAGCAAAATAATTTTTTGGCCAAGATGTCAATATTGCCAAGAAACTGGGCAAACCACTTTTGACATGTCCAGTCAGTCATAGCACCTTCTCCATACACTGCACAAATTTTTTTTGTGTTTTTACATTTCTTTAAATAATAATGTGTTGATAATGTTGCTCATTTTCTTCCATCTTCAATTATTAAAATAGCTACACAAAAATTCACGAGTTTTGATTAAAATTTTAAAATTATTTATTTTTAGAAAGAGGGAAGGGGGAAGAATGAGAGGGAGAGAAACAGCAATGTGGGAAACATCCATTAGTTGCCTCTTGCATGGTGCCAACTGGGGGCCTGGCCTGCAATCAAGGCATGTGCCCTGCCTGGGAATTGGAGACCTTTCAGTTCACAGGTCAGCACTCAATCCACTGAGCCACACCAGCCAGGGCTGAATAAGTTTTTGTTTGTTTTTAAATTCATGCTGATAGGACAGCTGTCACAATATAATCTAACAAAATTGCTTTGAATAAAGCTAAAGACAACTAAGCACTACTAGAGCCATTGTATGGAAAACACTAAACAAACTTTTGGAGAACCCAGTAATATCTAAATCTAGTTCTGGTTAAGTGTCCAGTAGAAGGCCAAGTCGTAGGGGTAATACCTAAATCTAGTTCTGTCTTCTCCACTTGTGTATCACTGTCTCATCTGTACTTATCAGTACTCTGATGTTCAATCAGTGACTTCCACAAACATCTGGAAAAGTGAA
This sequence comes from Noctilio leporinus, assembly GCA_004026585.1. Lineage (NCBI taxonomy): Eukaryota > Metazoa > Chordata > Mammalia > Chiroptera > Noctilionidae > Noctilio > Noctilio leporinus. The sequence goes on from PVIW01005112.1 coordinate 26,912, forward strand.
GAAGGCAACTGCTGTAGAGTCAGAAAATTCTGTGTATGCTGTGTATAAACTGATTTTTACGCGATTATCTGGAGTTGTGTCTAGGATTGCATTGGGACTGAAAGTGGGAACAGTGGCCTGTAGGGATATGGAACACAGAACAGCAACTTCCAGTAATTGCTTGCTGCTGTTTTTCAGGGGGTGGGTGTAGGGAGAGGAACAGGCATATTGTGACATCATTTTGCAATATCTTTGCTTCCCAATATTTAAAAAAGTGTCTTGGGGAAAAAAAAATCCCTACAAAGAGACTAAGTGTGAGGCTTGTGATCTCCAGTAGAGATGTTCTTGTGTGTGCTTGGTGATACCGATTTTTCAGTGTGTACATTTTCTTTTATGCTCTGGGACTCTACCTATCTCTGGGGACAGATACATGTTTTCCATTTGAGAAAAATGTACATACCTCAAACCTTTTGGAATGATAGTATATGGCATATTTACTTATAAAGATACATGCTAGTGAATTAAACATGTTTAAAATCATTTGTTTGTGTCTGTATGCTATCAATAGGACCCAAATCAGAATTTCTGAAGCAGTGGTGCTTCAGATACTCATAAAATATGTTTTCTAAACTTGACAGGCACTTGAAAGGTAAGCAAGCCTAACTGTTGGTGGTGAGTCATGCTTTTTCCTTTGTTATTTTATTCAATCAATAAATGCTAATTAGGCAGATACAACGTTAAAATATAAGTGCCACGTGGGCAAGCATTTTTGTCTCTGGCTCACTGTTATACAGGGCTGCTGTGTTGCAAAAGTCAAGGAGGCACCATTCATACTGTAGTCTATGAGAATGGCATAGAATGTGTACTTGTGTGCTGTGTGGTACAGTTAACATTCTCATACAGTGTCTCTTGGGGACTTGGTTTGGGAATTTCTTTGAGATACTTAGGAGTGGAGTAGAGTACATATACTTAAACTAGATATTACCTCTAAGTTTGCTGCTCTAGTCTCCATTTCTAGGAGTAGTGTATATAGGTTCCTATATTCCCACACCCCTGCCAATATTTTGATTTTTTTTTACCTTTTAAATTGCTTTTCTTTGATTACTAATGAATATGAGCAACTCTGTCTATATTTTTTAAATTTCCTCATTTCTGAAATGTTTATTAATATTTTTGCCCATTTTTCCCAAATAGTAAGGGATACTATTTACATTGTGACCCTGTACACACATGTAGTTTTACCTTTTTCTTTAGGTCTTTGATTTTAAAAATTGATTCTAGTAGACAACCTGTACGTTGTAGGGCCACCTTATAATAACACCAAATTCCTATATATGTTCTGTTCTGATCTCTATTCTTTTTTGTTGGTTTATTTTTGTGGCAATACCATACTATGTATTTCTATGACTGTGGTTTAAGATATGTCTTAATTCCTAAAAGGTAAGTTCCTCCTATTTTTCCAAGTTGACTTAGATATTCAAGGATCTTTATATATGTATATATACATATATATATATTTAAATATTTTATTATTTTTAGAGAGAGGGGTAGGAGAGAGGCAGAGAAGGAGAGAGACATCAATGTATGGTTGCCTTTCACCTGCCTCCAGCTATGGACCTGGCTGGAGACCTGGCTTGTAATCCAATTATATGCACTGGCTAGGGAACCAAACCAGTGACCTTGGGATTTGCAGGCCAGTGCCTTATCCACTGTGCCTCCAGTCAGGGCCAGGATCTTTATATTTTTTATGTACATTTCCAATTAAGATTATGGAGTTCCTCAAAAGGTCTAGCTAGAATTTTGATTGGGAATATATTTGAATTCTTAGATTAAATTGCAGGGCATTGGCACCTTCATAATAAGTTGTCCAAGAGCAAGGCATGTCTCTCATATAATATAGCTTGTGTATTTTTCTTGTAGATTTTGATGCTTTCTTTGTGACCTAACGTATTGTCAATTTTGGTAAATATTCTTCATGTGTCTGAGAAAAATTTGTATTTTCTGTTAGATATAGAACATAAATGTATGGTAGAAAACAGTAAGAGATGGAGAATATAGTATGGGTTTATTGATTACTTAATCTCCTATTTTGTCTCATACCAAGATTCTAAGTAATTTTTTTATTGTTCAAAATCTCCTGGTATATACATTTTAAATTTTAGAATAGTTTCTAATTTCCTTTATTCTTTTGTATAAAAGTTAATTAGCTAGAAGTATATTGATTTCTTTTCCAAATAGTTGGGCATTTATTATTTTTAGAGAGAGGGCAAGGGAGAGAGATAGAGAGGGAGAGAGACATCAATGTATGATTGCCTTTCACCTGCCTCCAGCTACAGACCTAACTGGAGACCTGGCTTGTACCTTGGTTATGTGCCCTGGCTTCAAGGGAATTGAGCCAGTGACCTTTGGGTTCACAGGCTGGTGCCTATCCACTGTGCCACCAGCCAGGGCTATTTTTTAATTATATTTTTGTTATTTACTTTGTAGTTTAATGCCACTGTGTTCAGAAAACATACTTCATATAGTTTGTTATCATCTATATTTGTTAGTGTGTTAATGGCCAATTTTGGTAAACATTCATTGTATACTTTATGTTGTTGTTGATTGTTCTTAAGACCTAAAGTTCTGTTTTCTTAATTTAACTCTTACATGTTTTTAAAAATTATATTCCACCCTGGCTGGTAGCACAGTGGTTAAGGTGCCAGCCTGCAAACCCAAAGGTCGCTGGTTCGAATCCCCAGCCAGGGCACATAACCAAGGTTGCAAGCCAGGTCTCCAGCCAGGTCCATGGCTGGAGGCAGGTGAAAGGCAACCGTACATTGATGTTTCTCTCCCTCGCTGCCTCTCTCTCTTCCCCTCTCTTTCTGGAAGTAATAAATAAAATCTTTAAAAAAAATTATATTCCTTCTAATCACATAGTTTAAAATAATTTTATTAGTTTTCGTTGCTTGTTTGCTTTTTTTTTTTTGTCTTTTTACTACATATGAGCGTTTTCCCACATAATGAACTATTCTTTCAAAAATTTTATTTGTTTATCTTTAGAGAGAAGGGAAAGAAGGGAGAGAGGGAGAGAAACATCAATATGCAAGAGACACATCAATCCACTCTTACACATCTCTCACAGGGGATCTGGCTTGCAACCCAGGCATGTGCCCCAGTTGGGAATCAAACCAGCAACCTTCAGGTTTGCAGGCCATCACTTAGTTCACTGAACCACACCAGCCCTGGTTGAGAGTTTTTAAACATGCTCTTGTAATGTTTTACTTACCTTTCTGTCCTATATTGTCTAAAAATCTATGATTTTAAAAAATGGATATAAGAGGGGGAGCAGTTTAGACAGGAACCTAGTATAGAAGAACCATGGACATGGACAACAGGTGGGATTGACTTTGTGAGGGAGTGGGTGGGTGGGGAAGGGGACAGAGGGGAGCAAAAAGGGGATGGATGTAATACAACAATAAAATTAAATAAATAAAAAAACACAAAACAGATACAAGTACTTTGCTTTGTTTTCCCTTTAGAGTTTTTTTTTCAGTAACAGTAAGTTTTACTAAGGCACCAATTTGAATTTCTTATTATGTAAAAATATTTAATTTTATTTAAACTTTATGAAATAAACATTTCAAACAATATAGAAGTTTACAGAAAAAGTAAAGGGCCTCTCCATGCTTCCCTAACTCCTCCAGCTTATTCTCTTAGGGATAAACACTGTTAAAGCTGGTGCACATCTTTCTAGAATATTGCACATGTATGTGTGGGTTATTTACGTGTGTGTATATATATATATATATATTAAAGATTTTATTTCTGAAGAGAGAGGAAGGGAGAGAGGCAGAGAGGGAGAGAAACATCAATGTAGGGTTGCCTTTCACCTGCCTCCAGTTATGGATCTGGCTGGAGAACGGGTCTGCAACCTGGCCATGTGCCCTGACTGGGGAACCGAAACAGTGACCCCTGGATTCGCAGGCCAGCGCCTTATCCACTGTGTCACCAGCCTGGGCAATTTTTTGACAGAAGTGAAATCATACCCTATATACTTGTTAGGATAATTCATTTTTCTGAACTAACTATGTATTATGTACATTCTTAAACACTTGTCCTTTCTGTTGTATAATTGTATTATCGACTTATTTAATTGTTCTTTTCCTGTTACACAGTTAACTTAGTTTTATTCATTCATTCATTCATTCATATCCTCACTGAATTTAGAGAGAGGAAGGGAGAGGGAGAGAAACATTGATGGGAGAGAGAAACATTCATGTGAGAAAAAAACCATTCATTGGTTGCCTCTTGTATGTGTTGGGACCCAAGAACAAGCCCAGTACCCATGTATGTGCCCCGATGGACAATCGAAATTGCAACATTTTGGTTATGTGATGATGCTCCAACCAGCTGAGCTATGCTGGCTGGGTGCCTCTGTGTTTTAATGTTATAAGCAATGTAGCAGAAAATACCCTTTCTGTTTTAGGTGAAGTGGAATTATTGGATCAAAGATAAATGTACTTAAAAATGTTACAGGTTTTGCCAAATTGTCCTATAAACAGGCTAAATCAGTATGCACCTCACCCCCTAATATTTTAGCACCATTATGTTTTTATACCTCTTACAGGTTGATTTAAGGAGTTAGGCTTTAACTTCCTTGAAGGGTAGAGAAAGTATCTTTAGAATGCAACACAATAATAGGTACTTTGTAAAATTTCTTCATGAAAGTAGTGCATCACTAAAGATAATTAACAAATTTATGAAGTTTTATTAATCCCACAAAGCCAAACAAGTTGTCTTATTTGAGGCTGTATCCACTGTCAGGCTGTAGGTATAATATTTATAACTTATACTACTTCACCTGGTTCTTCTAACAATGAGTTAAACAGTCAGATGACTGGTTCTCTCCAACATTTAAGTCTGACATTTTCCAATACCCACATTGTATCTTATTTTAACTGTGTAATATTTTCAGATTAAAAAAATCAGGAAGAGAAATGCATTTTAAATTATAAGACTATTTTTACATTTTTATAATGTCTCAGCTCATTACTATGTATTTTTTCCCTTTCCATCTTCTTTTATGATGATTGTTCAGAAATGCTAAACTAGTAAGCCAGTGCACTTGAGGTGTTTGGAGGAAATTTAGGATAGTGTGTGTCCTTGAGTTTTAGGGCTATAGTATTGGCCCAAATAAATAAGGAGCAGTGAGAGTTTTGTTTTCTGCAGGCGTGGTAACTGCTGTCTCTGTGCATTCGTTTTACAAATGAGAGAAAAAGAAATTGACTGTACTTCTAATCTTTCTCATAGAAAAGGAGTACTTATTTTTTTTTAAAAGGTAGGGAAAAAAGGCTGTCCTTTAAAGGAAACTGGAAAACGTTGATTGCTCCCATATACTTTCATGATCTAACCTGAGGGATAATGTTCTTCATTCTCTTTTTCTTGTCTCCACAAGGATCTTTTTTTGCATCAGTTACTCTTTAAATTTAAATTTTATTTTATTCACTTCTGTGATTCCTTTTCCTCTGTTTTCAAGAAACCAGGTCATCTTATCTTTTCCAAAAAGCAGATCCTTCCCAGACTTCTTTGACTTTGTGACCTCCTTAGTCCATTTATTGTCGTCTTTCTTGCTTAATTCTTTTTTTTTTTAAATTTTATTGTTGTTGTATTACATCCTTCCCCTTTTTGCTCCCCTCTGTCCCACCACCCACCCACCCATTCCCCCCAAAGTCAATCCCACCTGTTGTCCATGTCCATGGTTCCTTTATACTAGGTTCTTGTCTAAGCTGCTCCCCATCTTTTCTCGCTTAATTCTGAGGCTTCTTATGAGGGTGACTCTGGATTCATTGCCTGTATTTTTTCACCACTTAGTTCTTTATCTAGAGAATTCCATTTAGCATTTTGCAGAAATTGCCCTATCAGAAATTATAGTGACTAATTTTCATAGTAAATTACCAGTCCACAGGTTTATCAGCTTTCCTCTTGTTGGGTCTTTTTGGAGCAAACTTCCATTCCCCTTGTTTTAGTGAGACACTTTTTCTCCAGTTTACTTGAGATCCTTTATGCTTATCCCTTTGATGTAGGCATTTTTAAATATTTTTGACTTTTGCCTTCTGTTTTCTTAAGATTTTTTATTCATTATTTTTAGAGAGAAGGGCAGGGAGGTGGAAGAAAGGGAGAGACACATCAATGTATGGTTGGTTGCCTTTCACCTTCCTCCAGCTACGGACCTGGCTGGAGACCTGGCTTGCAACCTGGTTATGTGCCCTGGCTGGGAATTGAACCAGTGACGTTTGGGTTCGCAGGCTGGTGCCAATCCACTCAGCCACACCAGCCACAGCTGGCTGGCTGGCTTTCTTTCTTTCTTTTTGTTTCATTCTTTATATTACCTATGATTCTTTTATTACCATTTCTCATCTCTATCTGTAGTCCTTATCTCATTTTAACTCAGAGCTGCATTTCTTACAGCCTGATAGACATCTCCCTAGATCCCTGGCTAGAAGTCTAAGCCTAAATTTCTATTTTTCTTTTTAAATTTATTATCATTTATTTATTTTTCTTTCTTTCTTTTAAAAAATTATAAAAATTTCAATTATAGCTGACATACGTGATTATTTTAGTTTCAGCTGCACATCCCAGTGATTAGATATTACATAACTTACTGATCATCTTGATAAATATTGCACCCACCTTACACTATACATAGTTATTACAATATAATTGAGTATATTTTTTATGCTGTACTTTACATCCCCATGACTGTTGTGTATCTACCAATTTGTACTTCTTAATCCCTTCACCTTTTTTTTTTAAATTTAATTTTATTGTTGTTGTATTACATCCATCCCCTTTTTGCTCTCCCCTTCACCTTTTTAACCTATTCTCCCAACTCCTCTCCCATCTGGCAGTTGTCAAAATGTTCTCTGTATCTTTGAGTCTGTGTTCTGGTAAGCCTAACTTTTGAAGTCAGAATTTACCATAACATTTCTCCCTTAAATATCTGTCCCCTGGCCTCCTTCTACACACTAAGAAACAACTGCTTTTTACACCTGCTCTGTTGTCTTAATTTGAGTACTTATTTTTCTAGTATCTTAATTATTTTGTTTTCTGGAATCAATTTCTTTCTTTCTTTTTTTTTTAAAGATTTTATTTCATTATTTCTAGAAAGAGGGGAAGTGGGAGAGGCAGAGAGGGAGAGAGACATCAATGTATGGTTGCCTTTCACCTGACTCCAGCCACAGATCTAACTGAAGACCTGGTTTGCAACCTTGTTATTGCCCTGGCTGGGGAATCGAACCTGCGACCTTTGGGTTTGTAGGCCGGCGCCTTACCCACTGTGCTACCAGCCAGGGCTGGAATCAATTTCTTATTTTCTACTTTTACAATTCTAGGTGAGGCCATCATCAAGTCTTGAATTAATTTAGAGGTCTACTAATTATTTGTTTCCTTGAATTTCTTATTTTTTATTGCTACACTTGGATCTAATCTTCATGTCTTTACGTTAAAGTCCAGGTTCTGGATTTCTGACAAGTTCTGGTCTGAGCATGAACCTCCCCTGAAAATCAGAGCAGCGTAAACTCTCTGCTTCATTATTCTCAAGGATTTTTACCTAATTTTATCCGATTTGTGGTGGAATTGTGGTTAGTATTTGTGGTAGTTGTTGAGACTTGAGAAAATGATTTTTTTTGCAAATTGGGAAAACTATTTTAGAAGATTAGAGTTTAGAGAAAAAGGTCCTTAGGTTGTATGACTTTGTCTTTTCTGAATCATATTCATCTAACCATTCTAATGTGTTCCATTATTATGTTGTTCCAGAATAAAGTCCACTTCATTTATGTTATCTTCCTTCATCTCTGTTAGCAGTTCTCATTTTATTTTTTGCTTTCAGAATTATATAATATGCTATTTATCATCATTATGACTGTCAACTCAGTAGGTTGTATATTGAGGTCAAGTAGGCCTTTATTTATTTTACTGTTGTCTTATGGATACAGTAGATTTTTAATAAACATTTGTTAAATGAAATTATTCCCTTAGTTTGAGGTACCTTTCCTTCTCATGGATTGTAAAGACTCTGATTTAGATTGCTAAATGACTATGAGTAGATTGCATAATCTCTCTTAAACTTTTTGGCCTGAAACTGGTAACGCCTTTTCTCAAAGGGTTAGGTTATAATTAACTAGCAAAATACTTTGAAGATGAAAGAGTTAAGGTTGAACCTGTTATTATCCTAAAGGTAAACTGTTAGTATCAGGTTTGTAGGTAAAAGCTTTCCCAAAGCTTGAAGTTAATAAAATGGTGCTGAAGTAATCATTTTGCATATATTTACATCTTGCTCATTTGCTTTACCTAAATCTCTAGATTTCTCTGGAGGGAAGGATTTTTTTGTAATGCTGTTTATTCTGATGTTTCTGACACACAGCCAAGTAAAGCTTGAAACCCATCCGTAAGAGAGCTACTGTAGTTGAGTGGAGCAGGTAGAACCATGTGCCTCTTACTGTACTGAAAATTGTTTTATGTGCTAGAGGTACTCAAACCTTTCCCCATATTTATAAAAGATTTTACTCGTTATTTTTAGAGATAGGGGAAGGGAGGCTGCCTTTCACCTGCCTCCAGCTGGGGACTTGGCTGGAGATCTGGGTTGCAACCTGGGTGTGTGCCCAGCCAGCGACACTTGGGTCCACAGGCTGGTGCTCAATCCACTGAGCCACACCAGCCAGGGCCCAGGTCCTCAAACTTTTGTGTACAAAGAATCATTTGGGGGCCCTCATTAAACATACCTTGCCTGAAGAGATTCTAGTTGAACAGTTTATGTTTCTTTGGTGAGAAATCCAGGTGATTTTCTGATTCAGGTAGTAGGTGGACAACACTTTGAGTGACAGTCTGGATGTAACTGAAAAAAGCAGAGATATGAGAGACTGACCAATGAACATACAAACTCATTTAAATAGTTAATCAAAGAGTTACATATTAACTCAAATTATCTCAAAAATGAGTAAACTTCAAAATATTTCATTTTTCTTCAATAAGTACATAAGTACATGCTACTTATTCCCAGAGTAAGTGTAAAAATCCCTTCAATATCTACAGATGCTTCATGAAAATAGAGTTTGATCAAATAAGTTTGTGAAATGTTCTATACTGTCTTCTATACTTAGTGATTTACACTGCATAGTAGTAACATATTAAAAACTCTTAAATTTTTGCAGCCAAAAACCTTGGACATCATAGTTTCCCAAACTTATTTGACCATTAGTCTTTCTTTATTTCCCCTAATCATTCCTATTAATAATTTATTGAACAAACTTGGGGAAATCTTGCTTTTTTTGCTTGCCGTTGTATAATATGAAAAAGAAGTGGGTTCATTTTTTTTTTTTTTAATAAAGAATTTAAAACCTTGTATCTCAAGACTTGGATACCAATTAAAGATGATAAATATATAATGCTAAATTGAATGTAAGGGTTGAAATGTAACGTAAAGTTGCAGCTAGTAGAGCGGAAAGGTCAACTAGGTTTTATTTTTCAGATGAGATTTCACGGTAGAGATGGGTCTTAGAGAGTGAGTGGTAGGATTAGGCTAGAAGGAATAACACTGGCTATCTAAATTGGTAAAGTAGTTTTGTAGATGTCGGTTTCTGTGTTCGCAAACATACCTTAGCTTAGACCACGTGACATTGCTTCCTCAATGAATATTTGTTGAATATGTTATGTAATAATCCTTTTCAAACTCTAATGTGCCTAAGAATCACCTGGGGATATTGTCTAAAATGACTTCTGATTTGGGGTGGAGCACATTTGGAGTGATAGGTATAGTCTGTTGAGGATAGTTTGGAAGTAGCTAACCAGTTTTTCTTGTGAATTTAAACTAATAAGTTGTGGTACTTAACTAACATATTTATTATCCTTAATTATTAGACACTCTGATGTTTGAACCTGTAATTGTTTTTTCCTTTGTACATTTTAGTATGAGTGTAGTCTTGTGTCTTTAAAGCTAGCTAATGGTAAGTTGTATTAAATCACTAAATTAGAAATTGGTCTTTTTGTGAAAACATTTTTGGTAAATGAATTGATTCTGTAGGCTATACCTGGATACCTTTAAATATACATTTTAAGTTTTTCTTTTGTTCACTAGTGGCTATATATTGACTAATTATTTGGGTAATGTTGTATTGCTTTGGGATAATATGATATACAAATGTGCATTTATGAAATGGATAGTTTTTATATATTTTTCTTAGAAGAAATTTGTAGCATAAAAGGAGACCAAACTCAATTAAAAAAAAAAGATTTTGTTTATTATTTTTAGAGAGAAGGGAAGGGAGAGAGGGAGAGGGACATCAATGTATGATTGTCTTTCACCTGCCTCCAGCTACGGACCTGGCTGGAGACCTGGCTTGCAACCTGGTTATGTGCCCTGGCTGGGAATCAAACCAACAACCTTTGGGTTCACAGGCTGGCACCTGCCTATCCACTGAGCCACCAGCCAGGGCCTTAAATATCTTTTAAAAAAAGATTTTAGTTATTTATTGTTAGAAAGAGGGGAATGGAGGAAAAAGAGAGGAAGAGAAACATCCATGTATGATAGAAGTATCTATCAGTTGACCCTCTTCGTGCTCCCAACTGGTGACTTGACCTGCAACCCACGCATGTGCCCTGATGTGAAATTGAACCAGTGAATTTCAGTTCACATGCCACTGCTCAATCCACTGAACCACATCAGCCAGGGCTTAAATGTTATTATATGTTAGCATATTGAAAATGATCACATAATCCTTTGAAATACTGATCTATATATAATCTCTTGATAAAGTATTAGCATATGAATTAAATTATTTCTCAACAGAAGGTCCTTCTTTCCACTTTCTTCCCCACCCACCCAGTACGCAAGAATTGCATAGTGAAGAGGAGGGCTGCTGTGCAGAGATAGTGACCTTCCTACAGTCTGAGGACGTGCAACTAGGGAGGCGGTAATGACAGTGTAAAGGGTGGAGGTCTCTGGTTGGGAGACTGGTTAGCTTAAACAAATTAATTGGAAGAATACATAAAGAAAGGGCTTACAAACAGAAAAGGGGAAGTCTAAAAAGAGACTTAAGGTGTGGAATAAGAATTAGAGGTATTGGTGTACACACATTTAATTTTTTATCTACACACAGATTAAGAAATAGGTGTAGGGGTATGTGTGTGTGTGTATGTGTGTGTGTGTATTTATATATTTTCTAGCCCTCTTTGCTAAGAGGACTGAATGGCAATGAAACCCTCAGTAACAGTAAGTGCTTCTATTGCCCAGATCTTGGTTTTCTAAATACCATTCTTGCTTGAAAGGAACCAGGGCTCCTTGCAGAAATAGCTAATTCTAGGATCCAGGGAAAGTAGGAGATAAGCTTAGAGTTTTCTTTTGTTCCAGAAAGGCAGAAAATATTCAAAATGATGGATTGTGTCAAAAAGATACAGGAACCACTTTGAAAGGGCTCCCTATGTCCAAATCTTTTATAATTTGAGCAATAAAGTAAAGTAATGGGTTGTAACTCATAGAATAAAATGAGATTCCACAAGTGCCTATTGGTATAAATAAGTGAGTAAATGAATTGGGTAAAGGAGAGAGGGGAGAGCTCTTTCAAGTAGAATGCCAACAAAAAAAATGTAGAAGGAATGATGGGATTAGGTAATCATAATGGTATTGGATAAAGGCAAGAATAGTCAATGAATGCTAAGATTGGTGGGTGAAGGTTTGATAAGGAACAGGATATTTCTGAATTATCAGAATAATTCCACATAATATAATCAAATACAAAGGGAAAAATAGACTTTACAATGGAGAAACCTGGCTGACAACAACCTGACCTAGGTGACCAAAGTGACAATAATGGGTAGGTGTAGTGCAATATCATTTCTGTACAGTCTTTTCAAGAATGTGTGTCCTGAATCTGGTTATGAAGAATATCAAATAGGCCCAGGATAAAGGTCATTCTGGAGAATGAAAGGTTTTAACACTCTTTTACTTAAAGAAAATATTTTATTTACTTATTTTTAGAGAAAGGGCAAGGAAGGGAGAAAGGGAGGGAGAGAAATGTTGATTGGTGGCTTCTCTTACACACCCCAGCTGGGGGCTGAACATGCAACTCAGGCATGTGCCCTGATCAGGAATTGAACCATCGATGCTTCCCTTTGTGGGAAGATGTCCAGCCAACAGAGCCACAACAATCAGAGTGGCTTTGTACTCTTTTTCAATTAAGGTCATGAAAGATAGGGAAAGACTGAAGAACTGTTCCAGATTGAAGGAGACAGGAGATCCTATGACTAAATACAGTATGTGTTCCTAGATAGGTCCTGGACCACAAAGGAAAGAGAGACATTGTTGGGACATTGATAAAGTTTTCATGTCTGTGGGTTGACTCTGTGTTATAACAATGTTAATTTCCTGATTGGAGGTTGTGGGATGGTAATATAGCAACGTCCTTGTTTTGGGATGTATACAGTGGAATATTTAGGAGAGAAATGAGAAATCATGTCATAATGTATATACACACCTTTGCTGTGGGTTGAAATTATTTTAAAATACAAACAAGACTAAACATACTTTTCTAACTTTTTTATCTGTATTTACAGATTATTACATTTTACTACAGTTATATAATGATTCATTCAGTAGATGTTTATTGGTAGAATAAATACTTTCTTCAATAATTTAATAATTCTATGTGTTTTAATAGGAATAATAAATTCATTTTTAACTTTGTCTTTCAGAAATCAGAGGTTGACGGTAGTTTAAGTGATAGCCACTTGTCTCCTCCAGCCAAACGCACTTTGAAACAACCTGATTCTGTTTGCAAAGACAAATCAAAATCACGAACTACTGGTCAGCGAGAGGAATGGAACATATCAACTGGACAGGCCAGGTGAGAAGTGAGAACTCATTGATTGTTTTTTCATGAATTATTTGATGTGATTCAGAGTTGATGTTAATGCTAATTTTCTTAAGTCCTGAAAATTTAAGAACATGTGGTTAGAATAAGGTTTTTAATTGAAAATAGGTAAGATCGCCCCTTTCTAAACTTATTAAATATTCCACTTGAATTGATATGAGTACTAAAATATCATAAAATCTAAATTAAACTCTGACCTCATATGTCAGCTGCAAAAGAAAAGGGAAATTCTTTTCTCCTTTTTCCTCCGCGTATTTAAAAATATTTTGATATATATATATACATACTGTTTCTTAATGAACAAGTCTTTGGGGTTATACAAACTTTGACAAGTAGTGTACATTTACTAGTACCTAAAGAGTCTGTATCTATTCCAGTATGGTCCAGAAAAGGTACCTCTTTATTTAATAATTAAAAAAAAAACATTAAACAGTTTTACTTTTCAATGATAATTGACATACAATATTTTATTAGTTTCAGGTGTATAGCATCATGGTACTTTAAAGTTTTTATTTTGCTTTGTCTGGGAACTAAGTAGAAAAATATGGAAGTTGTAATTTGCTAATTTTTCCCCCTCATTTCTCATAGTCATGTGTGAGATGAAACTGATATGGATAGATCACTACAGTGATATTTCTCAAGATGAGTTCTGCCCTTTAATTACATGTCTAGACTTGATCTCCCTATTATAATCTGCCTCTGCTATTTATTTAGTGAGTGTGAGTCAGGCTTCCTTTTCTAGATTAATGTTTCTAAAAAAGTGTTCCTTTAGTGTTAAAGTTTGACCTTCAACTGTAAAATAATTTTAACAGTTTAATTCAAGTCTGAGGATGTAATACACTAGATTTCCCCATCTTGTCCACTTGGAAGGCCTTTGTATAAATTGATGTCTGTCATAGAAAGACCTAAAAAATCTTGGGAGGGAGAAACATAGTTTTGCTTCCTTTTAGGTTCTTTAGTGGTGATACTTTTTAAAAAATACTAAATACATTTCAAATCAAAAGCTTAAATAATGAATGCTAACAAAATATACAGCTTCTGTCTTGGCAGAAGAGTATTTATCATTTTACATTTTTAAAAGTTTTTTGAGTTGAACTTTTATCTAAGAACGTAAGTGTTACACTTAGAATTTTTTTGGTGTTTCATTTGACCTGAAATGAGAATGCCATTTGACCTAGTAGAGTCAACAGACTTGAATTTTAAGCAAAACTTATAAGTATATTTTAGATTTTGAGGTAGCATCAGTATTTATTTGAAGACTTCTGGTTGCTTTTATGTTGTTAACTTGAGAATCCTGATTTCTTTATTTTGTAATCATAAGTTCTTATGAATGTTGAAAGTAAATTATTAAATGGTTTTAAAAAGATTTTATTTATTAATTTTTAGAGGAGAAGGGAGGGAGAAAGAGAGGGAGAGAGACATCGATGTGAGAGAGAAACATTGATCGGTTGCCCCTCCTGTGTGCCCTGACCAGGGATTGAACCCGCAACTCAGGCAGGTACCCTGACCAGGAATTGAACCAGTGACCTTTTGCAGAGTGGGATGACACCCAGTCAACCAATTCTTTACAAATATTCATTTGGAGAAAAACTGAAAATAGATAAGAGTTAGTATTAGCTATGAAAAATAATGATTCCTAATAGACTTTGTAAAGACTGCCAATTTCTTTAAAGAAATTAGTGTTGATTGGTAAAATGACTTTTCTTTTTAGAGACAGATAAGTGATGAAGAGAGAGGTAAAAGTGGAACTGGAATTTCTAAGTTTTCATAAAAAAATTGACATACCAGTTCTGTCCCGAAAGTGTTGAGCCAATGTCAACATAATTAAGTTTGCCTAGCTGATGCTTCCAGGACAAACTTCAGAGTTTTCTTTTGGGGAGAAATCTGGGCTTATATATTTGAGGCCCAAGTTCATCAATGTAATTATAATGATTGATTTTGTTTGGCCAAAAATATTTACTCCGTATTCTTTTTTTTTTTTTAAGATTTTATTATTATTTTTTTTAGAGAGAGGGGAAGGGAGAGAGGCAGAGAGGAGAGAGACATTAATGTATGGTTGCCTTTCACGTGCCTCCAGGTACAGACCTGGCTGGAGACCTGGATTGCAACCTGGTTATGTGCCCTGACTGGGAATCGAACCAGTGACCTTTCGGTTTGTAGGCCGACACCTTATCCACTGTACCACCAGCCAGGGCTTACTCTGTATTCTTTATATGTAGACATGCACAAATATACATGCTAACCTAGATAGATGTTGGTGCTTACAACTATTTCGAGTACAGAATCCCATTTTATAGACTTTTGGCAGCTGACATCTATTTAGACAGTAGACATTTATTTAACTTGTAGGTTGTACATTGTGGTGGTGTTGGTTACCTGGGGAAAGAGGCAATGCATTTGATATCTCTAGAATAATAGAAATGCATACTCCAATATACAAAATTAAGTCTGAGTCCTGGCTGGTGTGGCTCAGTGGATTGAGCACCAACCTGTGAACTGAAAGTTTACCAGTTCAATTCATGGTCAGGAGTAGGCCAGTTGCGGGTGTGTGAAAGGCAACCAATCTCTCACACATGGATGTTTCTCTCCTCCTTTTTCTCCCTCTTTTCCACTATCTCTAAAACATAAATAAAATCCTAAAATCTTAAAATCTTTGATAAGACAAACTGTAAATTTAAATGTGTGAACATGGTTTTGGTGGTCTGATGATGAGGGAGTAGTAAGGTTAGACGAAATACTGCCAGCCACCTATGTTAGACGGCTGAGGCGTATTGGAACTGAAGGGTGGTAGGGCTTAAGGTCTTCCAAACTGAGACTTTCACTGAATTGATTTTTAAAACCCTCCAAATCTTGAAATTCCTTGGGTTTATATGGGAAAGGGAAAATAAGTAATGATTTTTGATCTGGTATTGCGTTGGTAGTTGCTACAGATAATTTAAGGTATAGAAAACTCTAATATAATGATTATTTAATATGAAGTGATATTGTCTCCATTTAAAAAATTTAGGAAACAGAGATAGGGAGATAACCCCCATCAAACTCTCCTTTTTATTTTTAAAAGACTTTATTATTTTTAGAGAGAAGGGAAGGGAGAGAGGGAGAGAGACATCAGTGTATGTTTGCCTTTCACCTGCCTCCAGGTACAGACCTGGCTTGCAACCTGGTTATGTGCCATGGATGGGAATCAAACCAGTGACCTTTGGGTTTGCAGGCTGGCGCCTTATCCACTGTGCCACCAACGAGGGCCTTGAACTTTCTTTTTTGAAAATGAACAAAGGAGACTTTGTAGTCATAAAGGATTTCTTGAAGGATTTGTTTGAACAGTGAATCCATCTGGTTACATTTTAAGTGATGAATTTTTCAAGAGGTAGTATCTTAGAAAAATATAGTTTTGTTGTTTTTTGGGGGAAAGGAGGGCTGGAGTTTTTGGGATTTTCTTTTGACAATCTGTAGACACATAGTAGTTTGAGTTTTTGTTCATATCTTTTAATCATCCTAGCTGTGACCTTTATTAGGGATATTTATAATGAACAGTTATAACAATTAACATTTGCAATTTAACACAAAGAGTACCAGAAAAACCAAAACCATTAGAATATTTTAGTTAAGGAAAAACTTAATACAGTTGACTGGAGTATTGACTTGATATGCCCAGGTTGCTGGCCTGATCCCCAGTCAGAGCACATGCAGGGTGCAACTAATGAGTGCATGGACGGGTGGGACCACCAAGTTAATAGTCAGGGTTTCTCCCTTTCTCCTCCATCCTCGCTCTAAGATCAGTAAATTTTTTAAAATTATGCAAACCACATAGATAGTAGAAGATAATTGTATTTTTTCTATTTTCTGAATGTCTTCTCTGTTTTTTTAATCATTGATAATATAATTGTTGGATTTTTCAGAAATACTTTAATAAGTTTATATGGACAGCTCTTTTACTATGTAACAATTTAGGTTATTATTATTATTATTTTTAAAGATTTTATTATTTACAGAGAGAGAGGAAGGGAGAGAGGCAGAGAGGGAGAGAGACATCAACGTATGGTTGCCTTTCACCTTCCTCCAGCCACAGACCTGACTGGAGACTTGGTTTGCAACCTGGTTATGTGCCCTGGCTGGGGCATCAAACCTGCTACCTTTAGGTTCGCAGGCTGGCGCCTTAACCACTGTGGTACCAGCCAGGGCTATTTTTAAGACATTATTTACTTTTAGAGAGGGTAAGGGAGGGAGGGAGGGAGAGAAACATCAGTGTGTGAGAAAGACATCTATCAGTTGCCTGTCACATGTCCCCAGCTAGGGTTCTGGCCAGCAACCCTGGCCTATGCCCTGACTAGGAATCAAACTGGTGACCTTTGGTTCACAGGATGGTGCTCAGTCCACTGAGCCACTCCAGCCAGGGTAACAATTTAGTTTTTTTTTTTTTTTTATTTTATAGTTGTTGTATTACATTCATCCCCTTTTTGCTCCCCTCTGTCCCCCCACCCACCCCCCCCTACAATTTAGTTTTTGAACTTTGTAACTCTATAGTAAGGCATATGGTGACTTTTTTCTTCAGTTGTCATGTTTTGATGGCCATTCAAGTATCTCTTCTGTAACATTTTTCTTCTTCCACCCCAAAGAAAGAATTGTACAAGGACCATTTTGGAAATTAGCTGTTTTTATTGTCAATTTAGAATGTGTAATGAAATGTTTGAAGAAATTACTAAATGATACTGATGTTCAAGTGTATTTTTTTCTTATGAAATATTGTTTGAATAAATTTGTTATTTCAATTGTATTTTGTCAACTAAATCAATTGTAAATGTTTGTGACATTTGCTATTTAATGGCCACAGTTAATTTATGGTACATGTTAAACTTAAGCCTTTTTATTGGATTTTAATTTAGAGTTGAAGAGATAGCAAATTCTATTATTAAAGCTGCTCTTGAAAAAATGAAATAGCTCTATATTTTATTAATTGGTATATTTTCAGTGTTATAGTGAAAGTAGTTTTTACTTTTAAAAATAACACTATACTATTGACATTTTAAAAATTAAAATGATTCCACCAGTATTGCATTTTTACTTCTTTAAATCAATGTTGATGTGTTTGCATATTAAATATAATTGTGTTCTAGGTTAACTTCTCAGCCTGGTGCTACATTACCAAACGGACATAGTAGCTTATGTGAGTATTCTATTATGAAACTGGTTAGTATTGAAATTCTTATAGTGTTACAGTTAAAGCTTTGAAGTGGGGTAAAATAAAGTGATTTACTAACATGCCCAGCATATAGTTGGAAATGACTGGATTTCAGCCATAGAATATATATATGTAATTGTTAAATGTTGAGAAATCAGTACAAGGAAAATTATTATGACAGATTCTAAGCATTTATAGAAATTTTAGATTATTGGATGTTAAAGCCACTTAAGAGGTTATGTTAAACTTTCTGTAATCTTTTAAAAGTTTTTTTTTTCTTCATTTTTTATACACTGTACTTTGAAGTGAAAATCTCTCTCTTCTTGTAGCCCTTCGAAGCCATCCCCTTCGAGGGGAAAAGAAGGGAGATGGAGACCTTTCGTGTATAAATGGTGACATGGGAGTCAGAAAAAGTTGTCGTTCCAGGAAAAACAGATTTGAAAGCGTGAACCAGAGTTTGTTATTTGATCAACTAGTAAATAGGTATGAATGCTTATGCAGTAAGCGGTTCATTTAATTGTTTGACTTTTAAGTCAGCTGTGTTTTAAAAAATAAGCACTCAAATAGTGATAGTTATTTTATACTTTGAATTAGCAAGTGATTGTCAGTTCCTAGTCAGTTTACTAGTTTCATAAAATTTATGTAATAGCTCAATTTTTCTCATCCTTTTTAACTCTTGTGTATAGTTAGATACTACGAAAAATAATTTTATTCTATCTTCAGTGTAGTCATCTAATATTTTCTCATTTAATATTTGTATTTTTAACAATTTCCTAACAACATTAAGTTCCCATTATTGATATGTAGTTTTACTTAGTTAACATTTTGAATTGAAGCACTTTCTGAGGTGGGGTGTATGGGGTGTAACTAGTGAACTAGCCTAGCTGGTTGCTTGTATCTACATGCAGTGCAGCATTAGTCTTCGCAGATACTAAGTTATCCTACTTAATCCTTGCAAAGGTCTAGAGAGGGGAGGTCAGTATAATGCCTATTGTATAGGAGAAGAAATTATTTGCTATAGTGATAATGTCAGATTGGAGTATTAGTTGTTTTTCACTTTTTTTAAAAAATTTTATTGTTAATGTATTACATCCATCCCCATTTTGCTCCCCTCTGTCCCCCTCCCCACCTACCCATTCCCCCAAAATCAATCCTACCTGTTGTCCATGTCCATGGTTCCTTTATACTAGGTTCTTGTCTAAACTGCTCCCCTTTTTTGCCTCTTCCTCCCCCCTCCCCCCACCCCCTTTCCCCTAACCACTGAAGGCCTATTCACTGTATTCATATATTTGGTTCTGTTTTGCTTGTTGTTAGTTTTGTTCATTATTGTCCTATAATGGGTGAGATCATATGGTATTTGTCCTTCACTGTACTTTTCACTTTTTTATTACAGTTTACATTCAGTATTATTTTGTATTAGTTTCATATGTACATTTGTTAAATACTTATATCAGTGTCTGGAAACATAATATTAAAAAGATAAAATATGCTAATGTCAGCATGTATTTCATGGATGATAGTGTTTTTTAATTTCTAAAAATACCTGTTCTGTTATCTTACTGGCCTTAAATGTTTCACAACTCTTTATTTTATATAATTCTTAATACCATCTTGAAATAAAAAGGTTACGTTAGTTATAATTTTTTTTTAGTGCATTGGATCCACTAATTAGTTGTTTGTAGTGGCATTATGGATTTAAATATTTGGAGCCTTATAAACAAAAATTTCCTATTTTGTAAGTTTTACTTTAATAAATATATTAAGGTGTTTTGGTTCCATTTCTTTGGGGGCATTATCTTCTGATGGATACAAATTCAGAAAGGGGTGTTATGTACAGTTATATATCAGATTATTTAAATGTGCTTTGGTAAAGATCTCTTTTATGTGGATGACACAGTGTATGGCTCCACAATTGTTTAAATCCTAGTTTTATTATGTGATTATAGTACTGCTGAAGCTGTACTGCAAGAAATGGATAACATCAACATCAGACGGAATCGTCGATCGGGGGAAGTGGAACGACTTCGAATGTGGACAGATACAGAATTTGTGAGTATATTAAATTTAACAATCATTATTTAAAATTTTAATTTATTTTAAAATTTCAAATTAAACAATTTTTAATTTAATTTTATTGTTATTGTATTATATCCATCCCCTTTTTACTCCCCTCTGTCCCCTTCCCCATCTACCCTAACATTTTTATTGAGAGAAAAAAGGGAAAGTGGATAGCATTTGGATTTTCTTGGATTAACAGAATTGTGTTCCTTTGTTTTGAGTATAGGATTTTATTGCTTTCTTCTTTCATCTATACCCTGCTTGCTACAACCTTCCCCTAAGGATCCTCTCTAGACATTTTTGCCAGAAGAGTCATCTGAGGTGCAGCTCTGATTCTGTATCTTTTCTGATACAATTCTTTAATGATTTTTTATTGTAGAGTGAATTAATTAAAAATACTTTGCCTCGGAGGGAGGGGGTAGGCAGAGGCAAGGAAGGGGAGCAGCTTAGACAAGAACCTAGTTAAAGGAACCATGGACATGGACAACAAGTGGGATTGACTTTGGGGGGAATGTGTGGGTGGGGAGGGGGACAGAGGGGAGCAAAATGGGGATGGATGTAATACAACAACAATAAAATTAAAAAATACATATACTTTGGCTTTCATGATCTGGTTTCAACTTCTCCCACACCATTGCCCGAATATAAATAAATCATTTTCCTGTTCTTCTTTTACTGCTCTTACTATTTCGGGTAAGAGATTGATGGATCCTTCCTTGTTTCAAGGTTCACTTCAAGTATTGCCTCTCTTCCTTGCCCTTAACAGGAGGAGGTTGTTGCTTTGAATTCTACTTTGTACCTTTCTTTATGGCACTTCATTTGTTTTACTTTCTTTTATAGTTTCCTGTGAGTTATTCCATCCTACTAGACTTGATTTTGCTTGAGGGGGAAACTATCCCTTGGCATTATAGTTTATAATTTTCAAATATTTTATTGTTTTATGTATTTATTCTCTTGTTCCTTACATTTATTGAATTCAGGAAGCTTCATTTTCATGAATCTGTGCCTTGCAAGTAGGTGCTCAGTAAATTTTATTGAATGGGCATGTTCCATTGAATTATAATATTTATAGCCAGGAATAAATTCTATATTAATATTTGACAGATTTTTTTCTTTAAAAGGAAAACATGGATATGTATTCAAGAGTAAAAAGGCGAAGAAAGTCACTGAGAAGAAATAGTTATGGGATACAAAATCATCATGAAGTCTCTACTGAAGGTGAAGAAGAAGGTTTGTAAAAACACTTTATGAAATAAATATGAGAAAATTCAGGTGGAAGGAAAGAAAAATATGTATGAATATAATATATGTGTAGTATTGCTAGGAAGGTGATTTTTGTATATAG
Source organism: Noctilio leporinus (assembly GCA_004026585.1). NCBI lineage: Eukaryota > Metazoa > Chordata > Mammalia > Chiroptera > Noctilionidae > Noctilio > Noctilio leporinus. The sequence continues at coordinate 48,378 of PVIW01005112.1, forward strand.
AGGTCTATATTTTGTGTAATTTGGAACGATTTGTATTCATCTAACATTCTGAGTTTTAACTTTCTGCATTGGAAAAAAGCCTTTATTGTGCACTAGGTAGTGTTATATAATGCGTCTTGTTAGTAGCTCTTGCTAGTCCTTAAGTGGCCTAATCTGGCTTTGCCGTGAACTCATTTGCCTGTTACTGGAGGCCTCTTTTGTATTTAGGTACTTTCTAATCAAAAGCCTCTATTCAAAGTTATATTTTATCCATAGCTCTAAACTTTGGTTATTTGGGTCCGAAGTTTAATTATGGACTGAGGAGTAAATTGTGAAGTTTAGAGAAAGAGGGACTGGTAGTACTAGTGGAGTGAGTTCTACTGTTCTTTGTTAAGGCCTGTCTGGGTTCTGAACTAAAGAACCCTGAATTTGTAGGGCTGGAGCTGGGAACATAATGTAAGCACGTTTGCTCCAAGGATTACAAAATATTGACCAGTACATCCATAGGATTAATTTTTTAGAAGTTAATCTTGTTCTCCTCCCCTTCCCCTCTTCCTCCTTTGACATGCTTATTGATTTTTAGAGAGAAGGGAAAGGAGAGAGAGAGGGAGAGGAACATTGATGTGAGAGAAAAATGACTGGAGAGCTGGCCCACAACTCAGGCATGTGCTCCGACTGGGAATCAAACTCGTGATCCTTTGGGATAGCTGTCTAACCAACTGAGTCACACCAGCCAGGGCAGGAGTTAATCATCTTTATTGAAATAGATTTTCGGAAGATTTGGTGTATTGTAAATGCAGGGCAATTGTATTTTACCAAGAAGCCTTACTAGTTCCCACTATTTGTGTAGCTTAGATGGAAAAGAATAGGTTTATTTCTCATTAATATATTATTAATAAATCATGAAGAGGTTATACATCTAATGAAGGTACTTTGTTGGACAAGGGTTGTTATAGCTAGCACCTCTATTACAGCACCTCTATATTTTTGGAGAAAATCAGTATAGGTAAGACAGATTTATAATGTGATTTTTGCTTTTTCATTAACTGAACACCTTTGTGGACTTTCCAAAGTTGACACATACAGAATTTCTTCCTATAGTAAATAGTGTGTTATTCTGCAGGCATTTTTTTCAAAAAGTATTATTTTTTTAAGGTTTAGAAAATTTATTTGGGCACAAGTAATTAATAGTGTTTAGATAAATAGTATTTTAATTGCTGCTTTCCTCTATAACCTAATTATGAAAAATTTTAAAACTTGAAATAATCTTTCATATGTCAGGAGTAAATGTCAAGTCCTTTGCATTTTTAGTTTTCTATTTCACTCAGCAGTGACAATTAAAAAATTTTTCCTATGCTATTATATGATTTTGTTATATTGACAATTCTTGTGGTTAAAAGGTTAATCATAAAATATATTACATTTGAGGACCTTAAGCCTATAATTTTTTTAAATTTAATTTTATTGTTGTTGTATTACATCCATCCCCTTTTTATCTCCCTTCTGTCCCCTTCCCCACCCACCCAAGCCTCTAAGTTTTTACTAGACTGTTATTTTAAACTGTAAATAGATGTTACCTTGTCATTCTAGCCAAATAATTATTTAAACCGTTGAAAAAAAAAAAACTTTTAGTTAGGACTTATGTATATTATAATTTATTTAGTTTTACATGTATGGCTAGATGAATTATCATAAAGCAATCACTAAGTTTAAGAAATAAACTAGGGCCTTGGCTGGTGGCACAGTGGATAAGGTGCCGGCCTGCAAACCCAAAGGTCGCTGGTTCGGTTCCCAGCCAGGGCCCACATAACCAGGTTGCAAGCCAGGTCTCCAGCCACAGGTCTGTAGCTGGAGGCAGGTGAAAGGCAGCCATATACAGATGTCTCTCCCTCTGCCTCTCTCCCTTACCCTTTCTCTAAAAATAATAAATAAAATATATATAAAAAAAGAAATAAACTATAGGGTTATCAATACCCTGGAAATTGACTTCATGCCCCTCCGAGTTCCTATCTGCATTTTCCTTCCAAATGTAACTAACTAATCCATGATTACCTGTTGTCAACAGGCTAACAGACTTATACTCTGAACAAAATTGCTTTTGTTGTAACGTTAGTAATTATCCTGTAAACATATTTTGTGTTTTGAAATACCAGGTTGTATGTGAATACTAACCTAATTCAGTGGTTAATTGGATATTGAATGAAATTTGCTATACTAAAATTCTGAATCATAAGTAAATCAAGAGATCAGATATGATCATATTGATTTACTTAGCAGAGAACTATATTGATTATTTGTAGGAAATGCATTTTCTTTTACATCTATCTTGGTTGATTTTTAATTATATTGATTTATGCTATGTTATAAAATGCTGGTACTTTTAAATGTCACTTGAGCAGAAACATTGAAAGATAAAATGGACATATTCAATTCTAAAGTGGACTAGTCCTGTGTATAAAAACAGTGCCTTTTTTCTTTTATGTGGATGAAATTAGAATCGCAAGAGGAAGATGGAGACATAGAAGTTGAAGAGGCGGAAGGAGAAGAAAATGATAGACCATATAATTTGAGACAAAGAAAAACAGTGGATCGATACCAAGCACCTCCAATAGGTAGGAGCCTCTAAATAACTTTTATTTTTTGTAGCTGAGTAGCTTGTTCTGCTCCACCTCTTTAAAAAATTAGTGTTGCTTCATTTAAAAGAATGAAATTTCTTCTAGGTTCATACATTTTTTCCTACATGTACATCTATTTACACATACAGTGAAGAGAAAATTGAAGTACATAGTTGCAATATAGAATTATATTATTTAAAGAACCTTCTAATAAATACTGCTCTTTTGTATTACTTTATAGCTTATTGAACATTTTCATTTACAGCAGTTCTTTGGGACAACTATCTCTGTGTTCCGAGTGATTGAGTAATTTAGTCATAAAAGTGGTACATGGAAGCAGCTTGGCCAATAGTAATTTTTTTTTTTTTTTTTTTTTTTTTTTTAAGGAAAATGTTTAAATCTAATAACTAATAAATTTCAAGGTACTATTTTATTTACATTTTTTCAGCCCTTGGGAAATTCTGTCACTATTGCTTCTCTCCAAAAAAATTTTTTTAAAGATTTTATTTATTGTTCTTAGAGGGGAAGGGAGAGAGGCAGAGGGGGAGAGAAACATCAATGTATGGTTGCCTTTCACCTGCCTCCAGCCATGGACCTGGCTGGAGACCTGGCTTGCAACCTCATTTTGTGCCCTGGCTGGGGAATTGAACCAACACCCTTTGGGTTTGCAGACCAGTGCCTTATCCACTGTGCCACCAGCCAGGGCTCCTTCCAAATTAAAAAAAAAAATTGAGATATAATTCACATATCACAAAATCCACCATTTTTACTGTTTTTGCTGCTTTTAAATATGTACAATTCATTGACTTTTCATATATATAGTATTCACAAGAGTGTATAGTCCTCACCACATTTCCAGACATTTTATTATTCCTACACTTAGCCCTTGGTCCTCTGCTCCAGCCCTTAGCAACTACTAATGTACTTTCTGTCTCTCTAGATTTGCCTATATGTGACCTTTTGTGTCTAGTTTCTTTCACTTAGCATAATGTTATCATGGAAGAGCCTAGATCTTTTTACTCAAACTGTTTACTATTTTCTAAAACAATGATTGATTCTCTGAAAAGGATCTATCAGAGTTATCTCATTTGAAACTTGCCCAAGTATGCAGATGCTTCTCTACTCAAGAGTCACTGTCACAGATAGAACTGTTAATAATGGGGCAATGTGTTGGGACAGAAAAAATACTGTGCACCCTTTTTCTAGATTAAAAAACTTACTGGGGTATAACTGAATTACAGCCAATTGCCATTACACATGTTTAACGTGCGTAATCTGGCAAGTTTGAAATACCTTAGGTATATCCCTATAAAATTATTGCCACAGTCAAGATAATGAACATGTTATCGACCCCCAAAATTTCATCCTGCCTATTTATAATATACTCCTAACCTTCCTATGCCTCCCCCTCCCTGTTTTCAGGCAGCCACTAATCTAATTGGCTTTCTTTCACTATAGATTAAATTTTCTCAAATATTATTTCTAATAAATAGTACATATTCTCTTTTTGTCCGACTTTTTTCACACAACATAATTATTTATGACTCATCCATGTTGTTGAACATACTAGTGTGCTTTTCATTACTGAGTAGCACTCCATTGTTTGACTATATCACAATTGGTTTATCCATCCTTTTATTATATGGACATTGGGCTTACTGACATTTCTAGCGTTAGCTATTATAAAGTTGTTATGAGCATTCATCTGCAAATCTTTTTTAGACACACGTTTTCATTTTTCTTATAATCACCTAGGCGTGGAATGGCTAGGTTTTATGGTTAGATGTATGTTTAACTTTATAAGAAACTGCCAACTGTTTTTCAAAATGATTGTACTGCTTTCTCTCAATAAGAATAAAAAACTTACATGATTCAACAGCAGGAAGACAAACAACCGAGTTAAAAAATAGGCAAAGGACCTGAACAAACACTTACCTGAGGAAGACACACAAAGGGCCCACAGGCATATGAGAGAATGCTCAGCATCATTAACCATCAGAGAGATGCCAATTAAAACCACAATGAGCCATGGTTGGTGGCACAGTGGATAAGGCACTGGCCTGCAAACCCAAAGGGCGCTGGTCTGATTCCCCAGCCAGGGCACATAATGAGATTGTAAGCCAGGTCTCCAGCCATGGACATGGCTGGAGGCAGGTGAAAAGCAACCATACATTGATGTCTCTCTCCCTCTCTGCCTCTCTCCCTAACCCCCTCTTTAAAAATAATAAATAAAATCTTTAAAAAAATAAAACCACAATGAGATACCACCTCACACCTGTCAGAATGGCCATTATCAACAAATCAACAAACAAGTGCTGATGAGGGTGTAGAGAAAAGGGAACCCTGGTGCACTATTGGTGGAAATGCAGACCAGTGTAGCCACTATGGAATTTCCTCAAAAAACTGAAAATGGAACTGCCTTTTGACCCAGTGATTCCACTGCTAGGACTATACCTAAGAACCCTGAAACACCAATTCAGAAGAACCTATGCACCCCTATGTTCATAGCAGCACTATTTGTAATAGCCAAGTGCTGGAAACAGTCTAAGTGCTCATCAGTGGATGAATGGATCAATAAACTTTGGTACATTTACATAATGGAATACTATGTAGCAGAAAAAAAGAAGTAACTTCTATCTTTTGCAATAGCATGGATGGAACTGGAGAGTATTATGCTTAGTGAAATAAGCCAGGTGGTGAAAGACAAATACCACATGATCTCACTTAATACAGGAGACTAACAAATAAAACAAACAGGTGGACAGAATAGAACCAGAAACATGGAAACAAGGAGCAGAATGATGTTGACCATAGGGGTGGAGGGAGAGGAAGAGTTGGGGAAAGAAGGGACAGGGTTTAGTCAAGTAGCTAGTATGAATGATCCATAGACATGGACAACCAGGTGGGGATTGACTGTGGGAGAGAGGATGGGTTGGGTGGAGCAGGGGGGAAGAGCAATGAGGGAAAGAAATGAAACAATTTAATACAACAATAAAATTTTTAAAGTGTGTATATGAGAATTCTAGTTGGTCCTGTTTTTGCCAACACTTGGTATGGTCAGTTTTAAAAATTACTTATTATGTATTGTAGTTTTAATTTTTATTTCCCTAATGACTCATGATGTTGAGTATCTTTATGTGATAATTTGCTGGTGTTATCTCTGGTGAAGTGTCTGTTAAAATCTCGTATACATTTTTTCAGTTAAGTGGTTTATTTTCTTACTGTTGCGTTTTGAGAGTTCCTCATGTATATTCTGAATGTCAGTCAGTTCCTTACCAGATAGGTCATTTGCAAATATTTTCTCAGTATATAGCTTGGTTTTTTATTCTTTTCCTGTGGCTTTGAAAGAGTAGAATTTATAATTTTGAAGAACTCCAATTAATTAATTTTTTAAAAATGGATTGTGCTTTTGGTGTTGTATCCAAGAAATCCTTGGTTAACCTATAGTTACAAAGACTTAATTTAAGATCTTTTTAGAATATTTATTTGCAGCTTACACCACAAAGTTTTTATTTTTGTTGTGTTCCTTCTAGACATTATTTGGAACTTAAAGACAAATATGACTAGTTTCTTTCAGAAAGTTAACAGAAGTACTTTCCACCCCTTTAAAACATCAACTTATCAGTTTATTATTAGTTTTTTAAAAATATTATCCTATGATTTTTCTTTAAGTACCAGCTCATCAAAAAAAGCGGGAAAATACACTGTTTGATATTCACAGATCTCCAGCAAGAAGAAGCCATATCAGGTATGTTTTGTTGGCTTTTGAAAGGAGGAGATATTTACACCTGTTATTTAGATATGTCTTTTAAGTAATATATAATGTAATGCCTTGTAATTACAATATAGGTATTGATGGTATAAATGATGACAATGAGGGCCTAAAGAGCATCTTTTTAAAAATTTTATTTTTCTATTACAGTTGGCATTTTTTATTTTATATTAGTTTTAGATGTATAGTGTAGTGGTTAGACAGTTACATAACTCACGAGCAATCCCCCCCAATAATACCCCCAACATGACACCAAACATAGTTATTACAGTATTATTGACTGTATTCCTTATGCTGTACTTTACATCCCCATGACTATTTTGTAACCACCAAATTGTTATTTGTGATTTCTTTACCTTTTTCATTCAGCCTCCAATCTCATACCCCTTTGGCAACCATTAGTTTGTCCTCTACCTCTATGAGTCTGTTTTGTTTATTTTGTTCTTTCGATTCTGCATATAAGTGAAACCATATGGTATTTGTCTTTCTTGGTGTGACTTATTTCACTTAGCATATTTGCATTTCTCTGATGATTGAGCATTTTTTCATATGACATATTTACATATGTCAGCCATATGTAAATAGCATCTTTCTTTAATTAGTGACTAATAGTTATTATCCTACATGTGACTGTTATCTTCCTGATTCAGTTTGTCTGGAATAATTAATTTTAGCAATTATGTTTTCTAAAGCTACATAGCTTTCTAGTATCTCAGTAGAGTTGAATTTAAGTGACACACATTGCTTTCACTTAAAGCATTGATTCCATTAGTTTTTGCTACTTTTACTTTTTTCACTTCTTTTACATGTAAGTACAAAGGAGACTTTTTTTTTTTTTTTTTTTTAATTTTATTGCTGTTGTATTACATCCATCCCCTTTTTTCTCCCCTCTGTCCCCCTCCCTACCCACAAAGGAGACATTTTGTTTCTGAACCTTTCTATCTAATTATGTTTCCTGAAATGGTAATGTAGTCCCCATAGTTCAAAAAAACCAAAAAACAAAAAACACTAGGAAGCTTTTTCTAGCTCCAGTAGCCTCTCAGTTTCTTATAGTAACATTATTATTACTTTATTTTTTGATAATGTTTTCTTTTTTTATTTTATTTTATTGTTGTTGTATTACATCCATCCCCTTTTTGCTCCCTTCTGTCCCCCTCCCCACCCACCCATTCCGCCCAAAGTCAATTCCACCTGTTGTCCATGTCCATGGTTCCTTTTTACTAGGTTCTTGTCTAAGCTGCTCCCCTTTCTTGCCTCTATGATAATATGTTTTCTATATGTATGTGTGTATATATGTGCAAATACACATACTGATTATCATATAATCTTTTTATATAAAATGTGCTGCGTACATTGTCCGGCAGTTTGCTTCTCTCACTGGAAGAGAGGGGAAAGGAGAGAGGCAGAGAGGGAGAGAGTGAGGTGCATCAATGTATGGTTGCCTTTCACCTGCCTCCAGCTGGAGATCTGGCTTGCAACCTGGTTATGTACCCTGGCTGGGAATCGAACCAGTGACGTCTGGGTTTGCAGGCCGGCATCTTATCCACTGTGCCACCAGCCAGGGCCTGACTCATTTTTTAAAAACTATTTTATTTATTTATTTTTAGAGAGTAAGGAAAGGAGGGCGAAAGGGAGAAAAACTTCAACGTGTGGTTGCCTCTCCTGCTCCCCTAATTGGGGTCCTGGCCCACAACCCAGGCATGTGCCCTGACTGGGAACTGAACTCATAACCTTTTGGTTTTCAGGTTGGCACTCAATCCACTGGGCCACACCAGCTAGGGCTCACTTGATTCATTTTAACTGTCCTTTCAGTATAGTGAAACTTTACATTTATGTTATAGTTGCATAATATTACATTTGTAGATATATTGTAATTTTCAAATGAGTCCAGGTTGTTTTCAGTCTTTTTTTATTGCAAAATATTATATAATAAATATACTTGCATAATTGTCATTTACATGATACATGTGCCTTCCTGAACTACCCTTTTAAAAATCTTGTAGGCTCCCCACTTGTCCTCTTCCTGTTTTTTCTTTTTCTCTGTGGAACTTACTATGTTTATACTTCATTAGATGTATATTGCATGAATGCAAGGAGCTTAATAACTTTCTGAATGAATGGATGAATGTATGTATTTTCTAAGCTGATTGTAGATATGATGCTTACAATGTGTTTTTTAAAAGTCATTTGCTGCTGTGCTGATTTTAAGGAATTTACTTTCTTTAAATAGAAGAAAGAAGCATGCTATTCATAGTAGTGACACAACTTCTTCTGATGAAGAACGCTTTGAAAGAAGGAAATCAAAGAGCATGGCAAGAGCAAGAAATAGGTTAGTAAATTTTTTATTGTTATTTCCCTGGTAGGAAGAAGGAAGAACAGTTTTTATATTTTGAATGGGATTTTTATCTGCAGTAGCATTTTGCTAACACTGATATTAAACACATGTTTTAGACTAGAATAATGCACTGACTTGCATTTTACTTAGTAATTCTTAGAGGAGATTATCTCACTTTGAGTTACTTACTGAGTAAGTATTCAGTAAAATGGCATGTGGAAGGTAAAGGGAGAAGAGCCATGGGGACCAGGCTAATCCTCTAGAGCAATATGTTTCTCCACACCCCACTTCTACCCCAGATTCGTCCAGAGAGGCTGATTTTAGGGTATGTAGTGATTACACTCAGAGTAAGATTTAGCTTCTAATAGAATTGCCTCAGGAGCCTTTGGGTTTTTACTGGGAAATTTGTTTTAGTTTTGGTTGCATGAGTGCATCTCTGGCGGTCTTTACCTAACTAGGGTAAGTGGTTGATGACTACATTGCTCTCTGAAACCTCAAAAGTTTTGACTGGGGGAAAGAATCAGTATTTTGTGTGGTAAATAATGAAAGATTCCAATTGTAATTAATTCTTTAAAATTTGAGTTTATTTTTTTGCCTGTACTACTGAAGATAAATTATATTTTGAAAATTTATATTTGGTAATACATTTCTATAATTTGGTGTTACATATTTGTTGTAGAAATACCAAGTTTTAATTTAGTAGGTCTTAGAAACAAGTTTGGAGTGATGTAGATTGTATGCAGACCAGAATTCCTCAGGTAGATGATGGAAAGAAAATGTAAGAGGAAAGTTTAAGTTTAAATAAAAGATTTTGATGCCTGTTTAATCTGAACTATTTGGGAAATATATTTTTAAGAGAAGGTAGCACTCAGAAATGTTGTCAAAGTTACATTCATTATAGAAGATCTGTTTTTTTGAGGCTGTTTATAATTTTTTGGTGTTTGTCTAAGGTTAAAAGAGGAAGTAGATTATATTTTCTTATTATTAAGATTGAATAATACAGCATAGGATTTTAGGTAGCTGAAGATCTACTTCAAGATTGTTACACAAAACATAAAACTTAGTTCTTAGAATGTGGTCTACACTTGGTTTCCTTTGAGTTTAAGGGCAAGAAATTTCTTCAATCATGTAAACTGAGTAGGCATATTCACATAATACCTGAGGATACATTTAAATATTGTAAGAAAGCTTTAATTCATTTAATGCTATATATTATAGTACTTATAACCAATCTATAATTTTATCTTTTACCTCTCTAATATGGAATATCAGGTAGATTAAGTTTCCTAAGTTGGAATAGTTTGGTCTTTCGACAGATAAAATTGACCTGTTTTCTTTAGTTAGTAAATGTATTCTTGGTCCATTGAAAAGAATGTATTTATTTATTTAAAAGATTTTATTTATTATTTTTAGAAAGAGAGGAAGGGAGAGAGGCAGAGTAGGAGAGAAACATCAACGTATGGTTGCCTTTCACCTGCCTCCAGCCACCGATCTGGTTGGAGACCTGGCTTGTAACCTGGTTATGTGCCCTGGCTGGGAATCGAACCAGCGACCTTTGGGTTCACAGGCTAACGCCTTATCCACTGTGCCACCAGTCACGGGTTGAAAAGAATTTAGGAAAAAGTTTAAAAATACGAAATCTTTTTATGTTATTTTCTGGTTTATGATAAAAAGGAGAAGGAAAAACGTGTCAAAGATTTAAACTTATTTTGACATTAGAAATGTGAAACTTAATGTTATCTACTTAAATTTTTATGAATTTCAGATGTTTGCCTATGAATTTAAGAACAGAAGATTTAGCTAGTGGTATTCTTCGAGAACGTGTTAAAGTGGGTGCAAGCTTGGCTGATGTTGATCCAATGAACATTGATAAATCAGTAAGTTTTGTAAATGTTTTTCTAGAAGGTCTTTTTTTTTAAAGGGTCATTTTTGTTTCTAAAGCAACACACAATAGGAGTAGAAAATCTAGATATTACCATTATTAGTGTTTTGACATACATATTTTGGAACTAGACCTCTGGTCACATACGATGTTTACTCAAGTTTTTCCTTTTTTGTTTTTTTTTTTCCATTTCAGTGTTATTGGAGTATTGAGTGAGAGATGGTTAGGAAATGAGGCTGAGCCCCATGGTAAAGCAGTGGGACACTACTGCACTTGCTTAGGTTTCAAGATGAGATTTGCATTTTAGACAGATCACTCAGTCAATCATGTAGTTAATGAATTTGAGGGCAACGATGCTGGCATTAGGGAGACTGTTTTGGATGCAGTTGTAATCTAGTAATCTGGAGTAATGGTCATGGTAGAACATAGGGTAACAGAAGGAAATAGCATATGGATTTGCCAGAATTTGGGAGAGAATTTATTATGACAGAATTTGATGAATTAATAGCTTTTTGGAAATGAAGGAGAGAAACAAGTTTAATTGCTTAAACAACTAGGTGGGATAATGGCTTCATTCTCTGATGTAGGGAACATAAGAGAAGGAATATGTATTCGAGGAGTGAGGATAACTTAGTTGTAGTTGTATTTAGTTAGATATCTGTGGCACATCATAAATTGACGTAACTTGTAGGGAGTTAGTTATTTAGTTTTGGCAATGTCTGGGCTAGAAATTTAGATATAGGTCACCCGTAAAAAGCAAGTTGAGGTCACTATGGAACATGGATAACAGCACCGGGAAAGTATATGGCATGAAAAGAGAGAGAAGACTTAGAGGACATGGCAGACTCTTACTGTTAGTAGACTTTTTTTTGGAGGAATTCTTGGGAATAAAGTTATTGCATAACCAAGAATGTATTTAATTAGTTTTCTTTGTTCTTTCTTTTATATTCAACATAATTTATTTCATTTTTATGTGAGAGACAAATTATCTAATGGAGTGGTGTATATATTTGAAAATGAAATGTTAACTGCTTCTAATCTGAAGTCATAGGGGAAAATATTTATTAGTGAGAACCTAAGGAAACTTCAGAATCTTATGTCTTGTTCTTGGAGCACTTTACTTAATGATCTTTGGTTATTTGGTTTACCACCACCTTATTCTTTTGAATCTAGTTAATTTCAGGTACGTCTGCCAGTCATTAGAGTAACTTATTTCTTTATTATTATTATTATTTTTAATCCTCACTTGAGGATATATTTATTGATTTTAGAGAGTGAGGAAGGGAAAGAGAGGGAAACTTTTATGTGAGAAAGAAGAATTGATTGGTTGCCCCCTGTATGTGCCCAACTAGGGATTGAACCCACAACCTAGGTATGTGCCTTGACTAGGGATTGAACCCACAACCTAGGTATGTGCCTTGACTAGGGATTGAACCCACACTGCATCCTTTTGGTGTACGGGATGATGCTCCAACCAACTGAGCTACCTGGCCAGGGCAATAACTCCTTCCTTCCTTCCTTCCTTCTTTCTTTCTTTCTTCTTTTTTTTAAAGATTTTATTCATTATTTTTAGAGAGAAGGGCAGGGAGGGAGGAAGAAAGGGAAAGGAACATGAGTGCATGGTTGCCTTTTACCTGCCTCCAGCTACAGACCTGGCTGGAGACCTGGCTTGCAACCTGGTTATGTGCCCTGGCTGGGAATTGAACCAGCAATCTTTGGGTTTGCAGGCTGGTACCAGTCAATAACTTACTTCTTTAAAGTTTAGTATCATATGCAAGAAAATGTAGCTACTTTAAGAATATTTGTTATTTAGACTCTATTTTTTAGGTTATTTAAATGCTATCATAGTAATATATTCATTGAACAACATACTCAAGTACCATAATCTAATAAAGAAGGGAAAGGAACCTCCTAGAACCCCATGGTCAGAGGCAATCACTGTTATCATTTTGACACTCTATTTTTTCAAGCACTTTCTTTATACAGTTTTTAAGTTTACAAGCTGTTTTAGATATTTAAATTTTTAGGAATGGTAGGAATAAGATCTCTTGCTTTCCCTTGTGATATAGGTGATTCTCAAACTGTTTTTTGTTGTTGTCCCCTAAAGATAAAAATTAAATTTCTGTCTAGATAAATTAGTATTAAAAATTAAGATTTTGTCAGGTTAACACATTGTTGACCAGCAATTTTATATAAAAGCTAACGCAAGCGCAGATACAAGTTAACTTGTTATCGATCAACAATGTTGGGGCTTGAAAACATGAGTGTTTTTTTTTTTGGTGACTGGTCAACAATGTGTTAAGTTGAGCTTTGGAGGGTCGCAAACTGTTGTAATAGCAAAGGTTTTTACTCTACCCCTGGACCAAGTTTTGTTACCTTGGAGGACAATATGGCCCCTGTTGAGAATGCCTATTTTTAAAGGCATTATTATTAGTGTATATACAACATAATGTCTCCTACAGATAACCATTGAAGTGTTAACCTCGGCATTAATCATGGTCCTTAGTTAACTAGGAGATTAAAGAATGATAGATTTATTTGGTTGCACTGAAATGTACACTTAAATTTTGCTGCCAAATTTATTTTTCTACATTTATTTCAAAAGCATAATTTTTCAAGCTTTATGTTTGATAGTTCCTGCTGAAGCATGTATTTCTGAATCATAAGACTATCTCAGATATTTAAAAATAATTTATGAGCAGTTAAAATATTTTGTGTTAAACTTTCCCTTTTCTTTCCCAGGTACGGTTTGATAGCATAGGTGGATTGAGCCATCATATTCATGCACTAAAGGAAATGGTAGTATTCCCACTATTATATCCAGAAATTTTTGAAAAATTTAAAATTCAGCCTCCAAGGTAAGTGTTATTATTAATGTTAACTTATCAAATTTTAATTAGTAAATGATTATAAATATAAATATTTCATATGTATTTACTTGAGTATTTTAGCAATAAGAATTAGGAAAGAAATTTTACTTTTTAGGGCCCAAAGGCTGTAATACTGTGTTTTTGAAATTTACATTTCTGCATTTAAGGGTCAGGCACAAGATGAGATTCTTTATGCAGGCCTGGAATATAAAGGGGATTGCCCAAATAGACTGTCCTTAATTTGGTTTCCTGATATTGAATTTAATGCTCTAAATTGGTTAGTCTTTGCAAGCACAATTTTAATAATGTGCTTCTCTGACTTAATGATGGAGAATTTTTGAAACGATAAGCTTGATAATTTATTTTAATGATTATTTTAATTGATCATGAACGTGGCAGCTAGCTAGTTAAATATAAGAAAAGGCTAAGAAATTATGTTAAAAGGAAATTGGGTAGAATCAAATATTCTGAAGATGTTATAGACTGTTAGATTTAAACTGCCGAGTGTTTCTTTTCATTTAGTAGAAGTATTTTTTATTCAGATTTGGTTCTAATTTATTTTCTGTGTATTTAAGGATATATTTAAGGATGTAGAAACTCTTCTATTAAAGAGTTATCTTTTATTTGAACAGTTAAAAAAAAAATTGGCCTGTAATTCTACAGAGCCTTCAAAAAAAATAAAAGACTTTCTTTTTAGAGATAGGTGATGGGAGAAGAGAAACATTGGTTGGTTGGTTGGTTGGTTGGTTGCTTCTTCTAAGCCCCCAGCTGGGAACCTGACCAGCAACCCAGGCTTGTGCCCTGACTGGGAATTGCACCAGTGACCTTTGAGTCTCAGGATGGTGCTCAATCTACTTACCCACACCAGCCAGCACTCTACAGTGGCTTTTAAAAATCATAATAGCAATTTATTTTATTTTATTTTTATATGATATAAATTAAAATTTTAAAACAGTCATTACTTTTAATATAGCTTCGGTAAAACAAAACAGAGTTATAAGGAGAAAGTATGATAAATAGAAAGTAATTCTTAGAGATGAGAAACATCCCTAAGATATAGATATTTATGTTTTACCTATATTATGCACATATAAACATTTAATATAAATGAGATTATTCAACAATGTTCTTACGTAACTTTTTTACTCTATAATGTATTCTAGACACTTTCCATATTAATAATATACATGTTATTATTTTTGATACCATACTAGTGTTTTATAGGTGTAAGAGGGTTTCTGGCCCTTATTAATAGATAGCATGTAAACTTTTTAAGTTTTTTGCAATTGGAAACTGCTCTGTGGAATATCCATTTAAAACTTTTTAAATAACATTCTTTTGAGTATTTCTGAGTGTAATACATTTTAAGATGTGAAATTGATGGGCAATGGGAAAACACATTTACAATCTTGCCAAATTATTCTCTACTCTGATTTAACTTTATTTTTGCCTACCAAAGCTTAGTGCTTTGAAAACACCTTTGAGGACTCTCAGCAAAGAGGAACTTTTGTCTGTATACTATAAAAGCTTTTTTAGTGTCTAATAATTAAAACATTAATACAAAATTATACGGGAGATACATATCCTTTTATGTTGGTTATTAGTGGTGGTGATAATATTAATTTACTTTTATTTATTTTTTATTCCTCTAGGGGCTGTTTGTTTTATGGTCCTCCTGGCACAGGTAAAACCTTGGTTGCCAGAGCGTTAGCTAATGAGTGCAGTCAAGGAGACAAAAAGGTGGCTTTTTTTATGCGAAAAGGAGCAGACTGTCTGAGCAAATGGGTTGGTGAATCAGAACGGCAACTTAGGCTTCTTTTTGATCAGGTAAATGAAATCAGCTAATATGAGAATATCTTCTTTGGCATATTTAATGCATTTAAGTTTGTAAATGCAAACTCTTCACGAGAATCATTTTTCCAATCAGTAGGTGACATTTGGGATCAATCTGAATTTGAATGCCTGCCTTTGCGGTATTTAATAGCAATTTTGCTAGTACTAGTTTTAGAGGATTACACAACACATTTACTGAGATGGCTACTGGGCACATAAGTAAAATGTTTGGTGCTTTCGGGAACCCTAGTTAAAACATTTATCATTAAATTGTAATCTAATTGAGGTAATAGAACAAATATAAAAGTTTAATGTGAAATCTCACACAGCAGTATATTATTTATTTTCATCAGTTATAAATATGGTACTGGAAGAATTCAGTAATAAATGAATACTTTTAAAGAACAAGGTGAGTGAATATTGTTTAGCTATCTTTACTATTTATATATGTAACTTAAAAACATTATTTTCTAATACTTATAAAAAATAGTCCTGATACAAGTATACTTTGGATTTTTTGATCTCGTGAATGAAGTCACCCATATTTGGCAATGTAAATTTTATTTCATTGTGTCTAAGGAAATTCACATGAAATAAAAACATTGCTTTCAACAAGTATTTTTTGAGCACCCAATATTGAGTTCTGTGTCCAAGTTCTTTGCAAATGGTAAAACTTCAAATATTATTTTTAGTTATTAGTATTAAAAAACAGCTGTGTTTAGATGATGGATCTAGGAAGAGGAATACAGTAAAATTCTTACCTTCAGGGTGCTTAGTATCTATTGGGAAGTCAAACATATGTAGTTTGTAGGCTTCAAGAGAATTTAATAATAATTGAAATATGTAAGTATAAAATAACGTTGGTTGATGAGGAAAGAATTAACGTGGGAATGCTGACATTGTCCAATGACTGAATTTAAAAATTTTGACAGTTATATTTTTTAGCCACTTCATGCTGGGGAGTAGGAATGTGTCTTGGTTTTATTTAAAACTGTACCATCAATTAGCCTGCTTTTTAAATCTAAATTTACTTTATTTGTGTGTCATAATTTTCTTTGTGGTTAAGAGTAGTGGAAATGTTTGTTTTCATTTTTGTAAGAGATTGCTGATGGTTTTTATTGTGATTTTAAATGAAAGAGTCTACATTCTTAAATTAAACATGTGATCTATGCACTAAATGAAATGAAGGAAGTATAATATACAGGCTAAGAATTTGGTGTTTAGTGTCAGAAAAGTGTTAGTTTGTATCTATCTGGCTTTATTATTAAGTATACAACTTTAAGTAACTGAAAGTCTCTAATCTGTAATTGCCTTGTCTATAAAACTGGGGAAGCAATACCTACTTCACTGGACTATTATGAGATTCCACTGAAAGAAAGTATATAAAGTGCTTATTACAGTGAATGGGCTGTAATATACTGTACTTCCTTTTTGCGATTCTGTGAGGCTGTAGTTCTAAAAAAGAGCTATATTTCATATATATATATATAAAAGTAATCAAATCTTTATAGTTAACTCTTGTATTATGTAATTCTAGTCTTATAAAGTTTTTTTCTAAAAACTAGGTTTTGTGGTTTTATTGGCCCTCATTTCAAATTATTAGAGAACACTGGAAGTTTAATGGGCATCCTGTCAGGAGAAAATGAAAAATTTGTATTTATTCTTTTTTTTAAATTATTATTTTTATTATTATTGTTGTTGTATTACATCCATCCCCATCTTGCTCCGCTCTGTCCCCCTCCCCACCCACCCATTCCCCCCAAAGTCAATCCCACCTGTTGTCCATGTCCATGGTTCCTTTATACTAGGTTCTTGTCTAAACTGCTCCCCTTCCTTGCTGTATTTATTCTTTAGTAAGCTAACCTGTGAACTAAGATTGCTATGAAGTAAATTTGAAACATAAATAAACTATATTGAGTAAATTGTATAATATTTTTCATTTGTAACCATGTATTTGTTTACCTTAAATCAAATCAAATTTCTAGATCTAAGATTTAAGTGAGAAAAGGGATATTGTGAAAGTACCAGAAGAAAACTCAGAAAACATCCACTATATAAAATTTTTTTTGAAAAATTTCATGGCAATATATTGTAAAGAATACCAAAAGCTAAATGACAGGATGAAAGGATTAAGCAAAATTTAAAGAAAAGAGAAAAACTCATGGATAAGGACAACAATATGGTGATTGCCAAAGGAAAGAGGGTGGGGGAGGGAGAAGAGGGTAAAGTGGGGGTAAATGGTAATGGGAGGAGACTTGACTTGAGGTGGTAAACACTGTACAATATAGAGATGATGTATTATAGAATTGTATACCTGAAACATATAATTTTATTAACCAATGCCACTTTAATAAGAGATGAAAAAGACAAATGATACCACTTGCAGAAAAATATTTGCAATTCCTTTCTCAGAGAGAGGTCTAATTTTTAAAATAAATAGCTCTAAGAAATTAGTAAGCAAAAGGCCAATAATCTGATAGAAAAACTGGCAAAGGATATGACGAGACCTTTCTTAGAAAAACCACTATAGGTGTCTCTTAACCATATGAAAAGTGCTCCTCTTTATTGATAATATAAATAAAAATTAGAATGAAAATGGGGTAACATTAAGATCAAGAAGTTTGATAATATATTGTTGGTGAGCACTCAAGTATTACTGGAGAGTAAATTGGCACATCATTGGAAGGCAATTTGCATAGATCTAACTAAATTAGAAATGACACATGCCTTTTGAAGCAGTGGTTCCTCTTTTAGAATTTACTATATTGATATGGTTACACTGGTGTGAAATGTTAAATGTACACAAACGTTTGTTCAAGCATTGTTGATAATAGGGAAAGATTGAAAACAGCCTAAATGCCCCATGAGTAGGGGACTAGTTTAATTATGGCACATTCATAGAGTGGGACATTTTGTAGCTGTTACAAAAGAACTTGGGTAGCAGATCTTTATGTACTAACAGAAACGAATTAAAATGTGTTGTTTCATAAAATAGGCTGTGTTATGTCATAAGAGCACTGTATATAGTGTGTTTAAAATGCATGAAATAAAAATATGTTTAAGATGACATTTTTATTTATGTATAAATGATATATATAGAATAAAATTGAAAATAGGTGAAGATCTTGTGGTTGGAGACTAGAATGTTAAGGAGATTTTCTTTTTACTCTGTAATCTTTCTTACCTGCTACATGTTATATCATTTGCTTATGTTAGTTGTTGAGAAAACAAAGTCATTAAATATGAGAAATAGAATGTAATTCAATAAATAACTTTTTTCTTTTTTTACAAGGCATATTTGATGAGACCTTCTATAATATTTTTTGATGAAATAGATGGATTAGCCCCAGTTCGCTCTAGCAGACAAGATCAGATTCACAGGTAATTTTTCTTAGTCTGATTATGTTAGATTATTTTCACTTATTGACTTAGTATTTTAGCCTTAGTCCTTGGGTGAGTGTTATAGGCTTAATACAATGTGATCAGTGTCCTTGAGGAAGACTTTTTTTTCCCTGTTAACACAGAGGTCAGCAAATCTCACATGACCTGTGGGTCAAATCTAGCCTCCTATTTTTGTAAATGATGCTTTATTGGAACATAGCTGTGTTTATTCCTTCTTCCATTATATATGCTGCTTTTGCACACTGTAAGAGCAGTCAAAGTTGAAATGGGAAGAGAGATCGTATGATTTACAAAGGTTAAAACGTTTACTCTCCGACTCTTTACAGAAAAAGTTGCCAAGTTCTGACTTGGCATGATGTTTTTAAAATTTATCCATGTCATGTGCTCTAATATTTTGTTCCTTTTTGTTTCTGAGTAGTATCCCTTAGGGTGTATGTGTGTATACCAAATTAATTAATTTGTTAATCCATGTGATCCAGATTTCATTTGCTATTATGATAATGCTACCATGAACATTTGCGTATACATTTTTATGTGGAGATATGTTTTTATTTCTGTTAGGTAAATAAGAGAGAAGTGGCTAGATCCTATGTTTGAATTGATATTCTCTTCCAAAGTATGAGAATTTGGGTTACTCCTTATTCTTGCTAACATTGGATATTGTTACTGTCTTTAACTTTAACCATTCTAGAGGGTGTGGATTAATTTTTATTTTCCTGATAATTAGTAATACTGAGCATCTTTGCATGTGCTTAATGTCCATTTAGATATTTTCTTTTCAAAATGTCTGTTAAACTCTTTTACCCATTTTTAAAAAAAGAAACCAGTTTGAACGTCTTACTGTGTTGCAAGATTATGCACTCTAAAGACAAGTCTTTTGTCAGATCTGCTTAAAAAAAATTTTTTTTGGAAAAATTTTCTATTAACTTGGTTTGCCTTTTTTTGTTTCTTTTCTTTTTTAAAAAAAAAAACCACATTTTTAAAAAAAATTATTATTTCCAGAGAGGGGAAGGGAGAGAGGCAAAGAGGGAGAGAGACATCATGTATGGTTGCCTTTCACCTGCCTCCAGCCATGGACCTAGCTGGCTTGCAACCTTGGTTATGTGCCCTGGCTGGGGAATCGAACCAGCGACCTTTGGGTTCACAGGCCGGCGCCTTATCTACTGTGCTACCAGCCAGGGCCTTTTTTTATTTCTTAATTGTGAATTTTGGAAAGCAAAATATTTTAATCTTGATGAAGCCCATTATATACAAATTTGTGTGTGTGTATAAATGTATATACTATATATGAATGAATATGTATACACATGAATATATATACACATATATATTCATTCTTGAAAATAATTGCTCAAACTAATTTGTTAGCAATTCTCTTTTCTTCATTAATAGTTTTATCTCTTAAATTTTCATCAATGATTAATTTTTTAAACTAGAAGTTCAGTTGTATCTATTTTCTATTTATTCATTTAATAGAGGAAGTAGGGGGGAAGACATCGAGTTGCTGTTCCACTTAAGTATTCAGTGATTGCTTCCTACATGTGCCCTACTGGAGAGGGAACCGGCACCTTGGTGTTTTGAGATGTTTCTCTAGCCAACTGCTTAAAATTTTACAGTGTAGATCCATAGGGTACAAATTCTTTCAAATTTTCCAGGTTCAAAACAGCCTTTATTTAACCTTTAAAAAAAAAGTTTTATTGAGTTATATTTTATATATTGTAAAATTCCCTCATTTTGAATGTAAAATTCAGTTGTTTTTAAAATAACTATTCCTAGTGGAACAACCATTAGAATACATTAGTTTTAAAACATTTTCTCCTCACCCACTAAAAGATCCAGCCTATTGATTTGCAGTAAGTCCTTTTGCTTGCCCCCCAAGCCAATCAGTAATTTCTGTCTTTTACATTTGGCTTTTCTGGACATAAACAGGATCGTACAATATGTGATCTCTTGTGTCTGGTTTCTTTCACTGAGTGTGATGGTTTTGAGGAACATCCAAAATTTAGCATGTGCTACTGTTTCCTTTGTATTGCTGAATAGGATCCATTGTATGGCTAATACCCAACATTGGAGAGGTGTTTAGGTTGTTGGCATTTTGGGCTATGATAATGCTGCTCTGAACATCTATGTACAGGTCTTTGTGTGGACATGTTTTCATCTTTTTTGAATAGATAACCTTGAGTTGGAATTGCTTGGCTGTATAGTAGTTTTATGGTTAACTTTTTGAGAAATTTAGTGCGTTTTTTAAAAAAGTATATTTTATTGATTATGCTGTTACAGTTGCCCCAATTTCTTTTCCCTTTGCTCCCCTCTGCCAAGTACACCTCTTCCTTTCAGCAGTCCCAATCCCTTCCCCTTAGTTCATTAAATAAGTCCCTTTAACATTTCATATAAGGGTTTGGTGACAGTGAACTGCTTTAGCTTAACCTTGTCTGGAAAGCGCTCTGTCTGCCCTTCTATTCTAAATGATAGCTTTGCTGGACAGTGTAACCTTGGTTGTAGGTCTTTGTTTTCATCACTTTGAATACTTCTTGCCAGTCCTTTCTGCCTGCAGTTTCTTTTCAGAAATCAGCTGATAATCTTATAGGAACCCTTTTTAGGTAACTCTCTTCTTTTCTCTTTCTGCTTTTAAAATCCTCTATCTTTTAACCTTTGGCATTTTAGTTATGATGTGTCTTGATGTGGGCCTCTTTGGGTCTAGCTTGTTTGGCACTCCCTGTGATTCTTGGACTTGTATGTCTATTTCCTTTGCCAAATTAGGAAAAGTTTCGTTATTATTTTTTCACATAAGTCCTCAATTTCTTCTTCTGCCACCCCTATGATTCAGATGTTGACATGTTTAAAGCTGTCTCAGAGGTTCTTAAGCCTCTCCATATTTTTCAGTTTTTTTTATTGTTATTGTATTGCTCCCCTCTGTCCCCCTCCCCACCCACCCATTCCCCCCAAAGTCAATCCCCATATTTTTGAGTTCTTGTTTCTTCATTCTGTACTAGTTGATTATTTATTTCTTTATATGTTCCAAATCATTTATTTGAACCCCAGTTTCCTTCCCTTCTCCTTTGGTTTCATGTGAATTTTCATTTGTTTCACATAGCATAGCCTTCACTTTTTTCTCTGTATGTTTTCCATACTCAAGTTATCTGTCAAATCTGTGAGCTTCTTTATCACCAGTGTTTTGAACTCTGCATCTGTTAGATTGGCTATCTGTCTGTTAGGTTAGCTGTCTCCTCATCACTTGGTTCTTTCACTGGAACCTTAATCTATTCCTTCTTTTGGGCAATGCTTCTCTGTCTCCTCAGAGAAGATTTGACAGGCTCCTGTGTTTGCCTCTGTGACTTAGGTAGAGCTGTCACACCTGTTTCGTTGGAAGGGGTAGTGCCTTAGGTATTCATCAGTACAGGGCAACCCATTTCACCACCTTGTGGTGCTGTACATGGGGGAGGGGTCTGAGAGATAACAATGCCACTTGCCCAGTACTTGCCCCTTTTTCAGGAACTTCTACTTCCTTTACGGGGCTGGAACCTCTCTTGCTGTTGCCCTGGCTGTGGTTCCCAGAGAGGGTGGACCTGTGGGCATTCTAGGACTGTGGGGCCTCTAAACAAATGGACTCTGCTGAGGGACTGGCAGTTTTCTCCTCCACCCCAACCCCCATTGGTTTTCAGTCAGAAGCAACGAGGTTTTATTTTCCCTGGTGCTGGACTGTGAGCTGCTCGGTCTGGTCTGGGGCTAGGATTGTTCCCCAGGTGTCCCTCCCAACTTTTATAATGTGTGACTATGCATTCCACCAGCTGGCCATAGCTGCTGTCCTCTGCCCATCTCCATCTCACCTGCCTGTCTGGATGAGCATTTCTTCTTTATATCTTTGTTGGACCACCGTGCAGCTCAATTTTCTGAAACTTCTGGTTGTCTCTAGTTTTGAGGTAGTTGTATTCCTTTTTAGTTGTGGAGGGAGATGCAGCATGCCTATCTATACTTCTTATCTTGGCCAGAAATCTAGCTATGTTTTTGAAGAGTATTTTTTCTAGGAATAGAATTTGAATTTTAATTCTTTTTTGCCCCTTTCAGTACTTTAAAGATGTTGGTGTGCCGCCCTGGCTGGTAGCACAGTGGATAAGGCACCGGCCTGCGAACCCAAAGGTTGCAGGTTCGATTCCCAGCCAGGGCACATAACCAGGTTGCAAACCAGGTCTCCAGTCAGGTCTGTGGCTGGAGGCAGGTGAAACACAACCATACATTGATGCCTCTCTCCCTCTCTGCCTTTCTACCTTCCCCTTTTTCTAAAAATAATGAAATAAAATATTTAAAAAAAAACAAAACAAAAAACAAACAAAAAAAAAGATGTTGGTGTGTTGTCCTCTCCCTCATTTGGTTTTGATAGCGTTCTGCTGTCATCTTTGTTTCTTTGTTATGTATCTTTTCCCTTAGACAAGTTTTAATTTACAAGGTCTGTCTGAATAGTACTGGCTGTGCAAACTTTTAATTATATTGACACTGGCTTGATACTTTTGGGACAGACCTAGTATTTACTTCATCATCACTGGTTTGTGCAATTTGTTTAATGATATTCCTTGGTAGATTTTTTTAATTCTTGGATTGAGCTGCTTAAGTCTGTAAACTTCTTGTTTTCATCACAATTGTAACATGTTTTGCCATTTCTTAAAATATTTCTTTTGTTTTCCTTGTCTTAGTCTTTCCTCTCCTGTGTCCTTTAAATATGTTTACATTAATTGATGCTGTCCCATAGTTCACTGATAATTTGTTCATTTTGATTTAAACTATAATTTCTGTATTTCAATTAATAGTATTTATTACTCTGTCTTTTAATTAACTGATCTTTTTTTCTTTAATGTCTTAATTTGTTGTTAATCCCATTCATTATATTTTTTATTTACATATTTTTGTTTTCATCTCCAGAGTTTTTATTAGGGTCTGTTTTGTATCTTGTGCATGAAAATAAAAAGAACCGTTTAACATACGGATTGTGGTTATAACTACATTAATGTTCTTATCTGCCTATTTTAATATCTTAGTTTTGGATTTGTTTTATTTGATTGATTTTCCTGCTTCTTTGTGTACCTGGCAATTTTTATGGAAAGGCAGACATTGTAAATTTTACCTTGTTGAGTATTAGATATATTTTAAATATTCTTGAGTTTTCTTTCTGGGGCATAACTTACTTAAAACAGTTTGATTCCCTTGAATCTTCCTCTTAAGATTTATTGATTTGAGTAGTGTTCAATGTACAGCCAAGTTTTTCCCCAGTAATAAAATAGGGTTCTTCTGTGCATTGCCCACAACAATGCATGAGTCATGAGGTTTACCAGTCTGGCTCCTGGGAACTGGCAATATTTCTGGTTCTCTGTGTGTGTAAAATGCTGCTACTTCTGGTGCTTCTGGGTAATTTTTCCCCTATGACTTGAGGAAATTCTTCACTTGTGTGCACCACTGATAAATATTTAGCTTAAGTATTTTTAAAAATATATATTTTATTATTTTTAGAGAGAGGAGAAGGGAGGGAGAAAGAGGGAGACATTGTTCAGTTGTCTCTTGCATGTACGCAACTGGGAACCTGGCCCTCAGCTCAGGCATATGCCCTGACTGAGAATTGAACTGATAACCTTTCAGTTTGAGGGAAGACGCCCAACCTACTGAGCTTCACTAGTCAGGGCTATTTAGGTTAAAATCTTTTTCTTTCTTTCTTTCTTTTTTTTTTTTTTAAATTTAATTTTATTGTTGTTGTATTATACTCTCGCATTTAGGTTAAAATCTTGAGGGGCCCTGAATATATTTCCTAAGTTTGTTTTCTGTGCAGTGGTCTCCTCTTTGGTACTCTTAGCTGTGACCCGGTAGTTCTTTTGGTCTCTGTGGAGTCTCAGCCCTGACTTTTCCACTTAGTGGCCCAGCTGATCTCTACCAGGATTCTGCACATCACAGCCTCAAAATGGAAAGCCATTAATTGGATCATTGTTCCCATCCTATATTGCATGCAATTTTTCTTGTACAATATGTTTGTTTTTAACAGCTTAGCTGTATGCCTCAGTTTAGGATGTGTTTTTATCCTGATTGGTGTTTGTCATGTTTATATCAGCAAATTTGTCTTTTTTTCCCCGGTCTTTTTGCCTTGCACTTAGGTAATTTTAAAATCTATTTTCAATTAGTCTTCACTTTTTCCTAGGTTAGTCTATTTCACTATTTTGTCCAGCCAATCCTTTTTTTTTTTTTTTCCCAATGTGTGGTCACCTTCCACTTGCCTCCAGCTACAGACCTGGCTGGAGACCTGGCTTGCAACCCTGGTTATGTGCCCTGGCTGGGAATTGAACCAGCGACCTTTGGGTTCGCAGGCCGGCCCCTTATTCACTGTGCTACCAGCCAGGGTCAGCCAATACATTTTTCATTTCTGAAATTTTATTTTTTGGTTGTAGGACTTACATTTCATTATTTTTCATTATTTATATTTTTCTACTGTGATTTTCATACATTTCAACATTTTGTGTTCATCAGTATTAGTTAATAGTTGCTTTTGCATCTTTTTCTGTTAGTTTCAACCTCTAGTTCACCTCACTTTTAGTCCTGCTTGCTTTTCTTTTCTGTGAAAATATGTTCTGTTTTGGTTCTATATTTATTGGGCAGTTTTGGATTTCATCCTGGATGCTAAATTAATTAAATAAGGGAAGGAAGGGAGAAAGAGGGGAAGAGAAACAACAAACAATTGCCTCTTGTTTGGTGCCCCAGCCTGGACTGTGCCCTGGCTCAGGATTAAATCCACAACCTAGGCATATACTCTGATCAGGAATTGAGCTGGTGACGTTTTGATTTGTGGGACAATGTCCAACAGCTGAACCATACCAGTCAGAGCACATCCTGGACGTTACTAGTGTTAGCTTGAGGAGGCTGTGGACTCTATTATTTTTATTTTATGAGTAGTATTTCCTATGTTTTGGCACATAACTTTGTTTCAGGCTTGAAATGAAGACTGTTTTTTGGCTGGCAGTTTTAGTTTTTTTTCAGATCTTTTGTCTTTTCCTTTTAAATTTTTTGTGTCCTTGTTAGGAATCATTCAGAGATGTGGGGAGATGGAATTTGGGGATGTCCTCAGTGGCTTTTGCCCTTGAGGGATCTACCCCCCCCCCCCCCCCCAATTCTGTAGTGTTACTGGTTTTCTACTTTCTCTTTATGAACTCTCAGTCTGGAAATTTAAGGGATTTCCCCACATAACCTTCTACTCCTACCTCACTTAGCTTCATGCTAAAAGCCAAAGAGAGAGAAACTTGCTTTCATATGTCTCACTTTCTCCAAATGACTGTGAACTCCCACCAGAATCTGTCTGTCCCTGTTTACTCACTAAGTCCTTCAGGAATATCCTTATATATTATGTACAGGTTTTATAGTACTTAATGGGTGTACCTTATACATGTGCGTGTCACATGGATGAACTATGAAGACTTTATGCCATGTGAAGTAAGCCAGACACAATAAACACACCACATATTGTAGTATTTTATTCATATAAAATGTTCAAAAGAGTCAAATTCATAAAATAGTATAACAGTATATCAAGAAGTATTAACAGAAAGCTGCTGTTGCTATATTAGCATTAAACAAAATAGACTAAGGCAAAAAGTATTAGACATATAAAGAGTAGCCACATATAATGATAGAAGCATCAATTTATTAGGATTGTGATCACTTAAAATTTGTATTGTAGTTACTAACTTTCAAATTATATAAAACAAAAAATGATAGAACTGCAAAGGTTCAAATTGATAGTCATTGTGAGAGATATCATGTATCTCTCAGTAACTGAGAGACCAAATTAGCAAAAAAATGCCCTATGGATTATTTGAGCAACCATATTTTGGGAACCTGATCTACTGGACCCACTAATCTAAAACAAAGAATGAACACTGTTTTCAGACATACACAGCATGTATAGAAATTGATGTACATGTCTTATGCCTTAAGTCACAACTAAGTTCCAAAATTTAGTAATATACAGAATTTAAGAAACAAATAACTAAAAGATAAGCAGAGCATTTTATGTTATTAAAAACTATTGCATCTGAAAGATTGCTTATCTCCATTTTGTTTAGTTCTCTTCATGAGTTTTGATATGTTCTTTCATTTGGGCCATGTTTTTTTGTTTCATCATTTTGGCAGCCTCCCTATATTTGTTTTTATGTATTAGGTAGAGCTGCTTTGAATCCCTGTCTTGGCAGAGTGGCCCAATGTAGTAGGTGTCCTGTAGAGTCCAGTGGCGCAGCCTCCTCTATCACCCAAGCTGGGTACTTGAGGTGTGCTGTTTGTTTGGGCTGAGTCTGCCCTCCTCTTGTAGTTGAGCCTAGATTGCTGTTGACAGGTCAATGGGAGGTATTTACTCAGGCCAATGAGCTGCAAGGACTTGCTGTGACCATTGTCTGCCAACCTCCTCCTCCATGGCAATCAGCTGTGTCGGGGCAGGGTGGTGGTGTTCCAACGCGGTCTGTACATTACTTGATTTTGCATTAGATGTAATCATGCTATAACTTTATAAGTATCGTAAGACTGGTAAAAGTTAGTATAAACTTAAGGTTTTACAATTTTTAATTTTTCCTGAAAATTTTGTTACAGCTCTATAGTGTCAACTCTTCTTGCTCTTATGGATGGATTAGACAATAGAGGTGAAATTGTTGTTATTGGTGCTACAAACAGACTTGATTCTATAGATCCTGCTCTTAGGAGACCTGGTCGTTTTGACAGAGAATTTCTTTTCAATTTGCCTGATCAAAAGGTAAGAGTTTCTGTTTTTGACATATTAAGATTTATTTGTGATTTAATTATGAAACAGATATAAACTTTGAGAGTGGTATTATATGAATTTTCATTTAAAAAATTTTGTTATGGGATATCATAGTTAATTATTTTTAAAATCCTGTAATTATTAAATAATTTAGTATTTTTCTATTATGTATTATCAGAAGTTTATGATTTTTAAAGAATAAGAAGAAAAGCCTTGATTAGGTTACTGTAGATACTTACTTTTTTCTTCAGTTCTCCAGATTGTAGTAATTATCTTGTATGGCAGTTACATGTCTCTTATTAGCTAAAGTAGCTTTGTTCCCATAAAAATATGTATAAAATGCAATGTGCATATTTTCCTAGAAATGACCATAATATCACATTTAATTAAAAGCAGCATGCTATTCACTATAGTTTAGTTTTTAAAAGAATGTGTAATTAAAACAAGGCAGTGTATATTAATTGAGTATGTAAATGTTGTATAATATATTATGCAAAGGTCTTTTTTCCTAATTCTATTTGACATTGGTATTATTAGTTTTGGTTTGACCGGTTTAATCATTGACTGTTTCTTCACTGGGAACTTAAGTTTAAGAGGGAGAGATGTATGAAAAGAAGCTACAATATTTGACAATGCTTCCCATGTAATTTATTTAACATGTTGAATAAGCCTAATTGGAATGTTTGTAACATGCAGCCATACAAATATAAACTAAAGCAGAGCATATATGAATATATATACACACACACACATACATACATACATACATATACGCACACATACACATACCCACTCACACCCACTCATGTTGTTATATGGCTTTAATTTTAGATTTCTATATAAAATGCTTGGTTATTAGGACAGTATACAAGGCTATAGGGAAATGAAGGCAATGGCTGCATTGTGTAGAGCGGTTAATACCTCAATTTGGTGTCAGTTTGCACAACCATTAATAATTGTCTCTTATTTGGGTTGATATATTTAATCAACCCAAATTTATATATTTAATATGGCTTCAGGTTTACAGACCTTTGTCAGAATAGGGAATGTAGCAAATACAGTAACATTTTCATTATCCAACTGCAGCTTCCAAGACTGTACCAATGCATAGAGGTGTGCTTCGTTGTAAGAGACAAAACTGAAGAGGGTGCAGTCTACTTGAGCATGGGGGAACTTCAGCTGTCCAGTTTGGGATATCTTACAACTGCTCAAGCATATCTTTTAGGCTTTACCAATATATGGAATGTACTTAGTTCTAGTAGATACAGCCAGTCTTAATTTCAGCACAGGAAAGCCATTATCTTGATTTCCCAGTTGTCTTCCATCTTGTCTGTTATATATATATAGGTCTCAGGGTCTTTATGTCAATCACAGTCCTTATGATTTAGATATTTAACAATAAACAAGGTCTAGGACAGCATTGTCTAATTGACTTTTCTGTGATGATGGAAGTGTTCTTAATTTGCATTGCCCATTGAGCGATGTCCAGTGTGATAATCACTAGCCACATGTAGGGTACTTGAAATGTTAGTTGACTAAGGAACTGAATTTTAAATTTTATTTAATTAAAAACTTTAAATAAAATAGAATCATATTTAGCTAGTGGCTCACTATATTGTACAACATGGTTCTTGAGCATAATTTTCCACATTAATTTTAACTGCCTATGTTTTAAGGAAACTGCTGTGAAATAGGTCATTTTTCTCGTCTGGGTCTTCTTTGGAGAAGACCTGGACTGGCTGTTCACTTTTTTTCCTTAGATAATATTTAAGGATATGAGACTAGATGAAATATCCTTTGTCTTTAGAAACAGTCAGCGAGGAAAGAGGAAGACTAAGGAAGTGGGATTTTGGAAGCCAAGTAAAGAAACTGCATCACTGAGGAGGGTGTGATTTAGCAATATTGCTAAGTTAAATCAGATGACCACAGAAAATTTAGCTACCATATTTAGTATTATGTTGGTCATTTGTGAGCTGATGGGAGCAATTTTGATTAGTTGTGGGTGTAAAATGTGACTGCAGTATGATTATTTTGAGACTAGAAGGGGAGGAATTAGAGACTGTGAATGAAGATATGTTTATCAAGGAGTTTTGCTGTAAAAGCAAAAAAGAATTGAGGTGATAGATATTGTGGGAATTGGAGGCAAGATGTGTGTTTTTTTAAAGGTTTTATTTAGCCCTGGCTGATAGCACAGTGGATAAGGCACTGGCCTGCAAACCCAAAGGTGGCTGGTTCGATTCCCCAGCCAGGGCCCATAACCACGTTGCAAGCCAGGTCCATGGCTGGAGGCAGGTGAAAGGCAACCATACATTG
Source organism: Noctilio leporinus (assembly GCA_004026585.1). Lineage (NCBI taxonomy): Eukaryota > Metazoa > Chordata > Mammalia > Chiroptera > Noctilionidae > Noctilio > Noctilio leporinus. Next base: position 78,155 of record PVIW01005112.1, read on the forward strand.
GTGTCTCTCTCCCTCTCTGCCTCTCTCCCTTCCTCTCTCTCTAGAAATAATAATGGTTGACTTTCATGTACCTCCAGTTGGGGACCTGACTGGAAACCTGGGCCACAACCCAGGCATGTATCCTTACTGGGAATTGAACCAGCGGTCCTTTGTTTTGCAGGCAGACACTCAATCCACCAAGCCACATCAGCTAGGTGTGTTTTGTTATTTTTAAGATGGGAGGAATATCCAGTAGAGAAAGAAATCTCGGTATTTAAATTGAGAATGAATTACCAGAGAGTATCCTTAATAGGCCAGAGTGGGGATAGCCTTTAGCAAGTAGTGAGGATGACTTTAGATAGGAATTGCATAGTTCATCTGTGATAATAGGGAGAAGACAAAATGTTGTGGGTACACACGCTGGCAGGTGGAATTATTTGGTGTAGGGTGTCTTTGAAATTTTTCTTGTTTCAATTAGTGAATTATGAAGCCAGGTCTGCATGAGAAACAGCATGAAGATAGAGACTGTGAGCTAGTCTGCTGGGAGATAGGCCTAATGAGTGGCTTAGGGAAGGATTAAGGAAAGTATCAAGGATATATTTGGGCCATTAATAATTTAAAGTAATACCAGTCATAGTTTCATATTAGTCTTATAGTTTGGGCAGAGGCATATGATGACTCTTGCTATATGACCAAGTAAAAGCTAAAATGAAAAGTGAAAGATTTAGTTTCAAATTGTAATAATTTAAACTATTAGCATAAAATAACACGTATCTTCTTTTTGCAGAAATGCTTCGTAATTTCTTATTTTTTCTCCTCTATTATCATCAGCACTGATTATTGTTATGACTATTAAGTGTGTGTTTATGAATCCTTAAAAAATGAGGGGCTTGAATTTGTCTTTTAACTTTTAGTAGAGGAGGCTGCTTTTCTATTAGGGGAAGCCATATGACTTAGTCTTTTTGTATGCAATATAGAATAAGGTACATAATGAAACATTTCTTGACTTAAATACTTTTTCTTCATTCTATTTCTTGCTTGTTTAATAAAGAAAAGAGACTGATTGATTATAGAATGAGCAAGGCACCTAAATGTCTTAGAGACCTTATAATAACTCTGAACTTAGGTAATTAATTTTATTTCTCCAAATCTTTAAAATCTCTAAAATTTTGTGAATGAGAAGATTAGATCTTTTTTGAGGTATCTTCCAGCTTAATATTAAAGAACTCTGTATAGATCCTTTTTTTTTAAAATTTTATTGTTGTTGTATTATATTACATCCATCCCCATTTTGCTCTGCTCTGTCCCCATCCCCACCCACCCATTCCCCCCAAAGTCAATCCCATCTGTTGTCCATGTCCATGGTTCCTTTATACTAGGTTCTTGTCTAAACTGCTCCCCCCTCTTGCCTCTTCCTCCCCCCTCCCCCCAACCCCCTTTCCCCTGACCACTGAAGGCCTATTCACTGTATTCATATATTTGGTTCTGTTTTGCTTGTTGTTAGTTTTGTTCATTATTGTCCTGTAATGGGTGAGATCATATGGTATTTGTCTTTCACTGACTGGTTTATTTCACTATAGATTCTTAATGTCATACTAGAATCTATAAGCTTGCAGGATGATTATTTTTGGACCTTGATATTTTAGTATCTGTTTAAGGTGTACTGCAAGTTGGAAGAAAGTAAGTATCACATCATTATTTTTGGCAACCAAACACCTAATTTAGAACTTGGAATGGAAGCAATAGCTATTGATTCCAGGTTTGTTTACTTTATGAGCAAGATTTTTCTGGACAATTTGGAAGTTGTTCTTTTAGTTTTGGTGCAGGACTCAAATTCCTTATCAGGCCAGTAAGATTATAGTATTGGTTGTTGTTTATTTTTCATAGTCTTAAGAAGCCCATGTAGCGGTGTTGAGGGAACAAGTGTATCCAAGTTTCCTCTGACAGAAGACAAATGTGAAAAAAATATTTCTGATATGACTCTTCATGGTGGTGGTATCACCTGATCATAGATTTATATACTTTAGTGTTTCTTTTTACTGTGGTAGAAAAAAAGATGTTAGAAGTTTTGATTATGCTATTTAGAAAAAATCATGGTAAAATTACTTAATTTTTCTCAATGATTTTCATTGATATTTACCTTTGTTATATATTAAGTGCTGTCAGCTGAGTGCAAGGAATCAAGAGGTTTTGGCTAGAAATGAATGGCAAAGATTTAATCCAGGATCCTAGAATTTGTGAATCAGAAATACAATTAGATTAGATTCCAGAATGTTCTGAAGAAGAAAGAAAAGCTAAGAGTTCTTATTGTAAAAACTACATTCTTGAGAGGAACCAATCCTGCATTTTTAGCTTCTGGATTGGTCTGAGATGGTTATCTTCCAGATGTCCAGTGGTGTGGATAATGGATACCAAATGGTCTGGACATGTGAACAATTCACTCATGCCTCAGCCTACTTGCTTTTAGTAATTTAGCAGTTTGACTATAGTGTCTCCGTTTTATTTCTTCATTATTTTCTCAATGCCAAAGCATCGACTAACATAAGGTAATAATGTGCATTATATTTCATTACTTAATTGAAAACTTTTGACTTCAAATTTTTATAAAGTTTTAAATTGCTTGTTGTTTAGCTTATTTTCAGTCATACGCTTTATGCATATGATAGAACCAGAGGCTCTCTGAAATCTATAAAGTTTATCTAAAAGTTATGGTTATTATAACACATTAAAGTTTCTTGTTCATATGTTTTCAAATAGTAAAAATGATGTGGTGGAAAAGTGAAATTTAGTTTTGAAATCTAGTTCTAGGTCACTTAGTCATATGTGCCACTTAGTCAAGTGTCAAGTTCCTTCACCTCTCAAGATAATAAATAACAGTTTGTGAGATAGAGATAAGATCTCTTCTATATATCTTACAGTTATTATTGGAATCAGAATTGATGCAAAGGCCAAGATGTTTAAATTCTTTAAAAACAAACATTTGCTTTTCTGAGGTATGGTTAGTCCACAATATGTTCCTGAAAAAAATATTGCAGGGGTTGATATATTTTATTTACTTGTACATTTTTTAAAGACAAATTTATTTACCTGTGTTTTTCTTTTTAGGCAAGAAAACACATATTACAGATTCATACCAGGGATTGGAATCCAAAATTGTCAGATGCTTTTTTAGGTGAATTGGCTGAAAAATGTGTTGGTGAGTGTTACTTGAATTCTTTGATTGTCATTATTTGTTCTGTTCAACCTTCCTTTCCCCTTATGTTTGGAATGCAAATGAATATAGTTATGTCTTTGTGCAATAGATGGCTCTACCTTTAAATGTAAAAACTATTTTAAACATTTCATTTGAGGTTTGAACACGTTTAAATTCGGATTTTATCTGCCAGTAGGTGATTGACTAACAAATCTCGTTAGTAATATTCCTTTCGGTGAGCGCTGGATTTCCAAAATGTTACTACAGTGTTTCCTTTTAGGAATTGTCCCCTTTCAGAAATTTTATTAAGAAATGTAAGTGTAAACTTGAAAGATAAAGGTTCATGTCTAAGTTAGGACTGTGTAGTCTTTCACTTTGCAGATTACATGATGGACTCATCTTCATGAAGTTGAGTGAGTGGAGTCTTCAGAGAACATATTTAATGGCATCTGCTAGTGTTTCCCCAAATACAAAACTTTTCAATTTAAAGTTAAGTTCTTCACAGAGTGGAAGAGCTCCCCACAGAGTAAACGAACACTGTAGTCTTAAAAGGATGTGGTGAGAGTATTTTATTACATACATGACCATACCTAGGAGATGAAATTCAGGTGTTTTGGCTCTAATCAGGTCTGAAATAAAATGCATATTTAAGCAATCAAATATACACAGATATATTTTTCTTCATTCTTTTTCTTTTGTCTGTTTTCCTCTAATTTTCTCAAAAATATAAATTAAAAGATCTCTCTCCATGAACTTTTAAAGCATTGTGAAGAAATCCCCCAAATAAGTCCACTAACAATTAACAGCCTGCTTGGAAAAACTTTAAAGTCACCAAAACCAAAAAGAACAACCTAGTGAAAAAAGTCATTGTGATCCACCATCAAATAATTAAATTTAAATAGAACATTAGTCCATTCAGTTAGCTACATCCGAATTATCCTCTTCATCCACAGGGACCTCAGTCTCCGAAGCAGCATCTCTCAGCTTTTGAACCTCAAAGACCTCGACATCTTCTGGTGAGGAGAAAACGTAAATCTCTCCAGCACTACCGTTTAAGATTTGCCTGGTATCAGAGAGCATGCGCCAAACCCATTTCATGTGCATTTGGCCTGACCGTCACAAAGCCCTGTGCTGCTTTATGGGAGAGGGTGGTACTTGGTGCAGAAGCCAGTCTTTTTCCACTTTGAAATTTGACCCCTTTATTTATTGCTATTTTTATGATACTTTATTAGAGTACAGAGCAGACTGGGAAGTCTTTATAGATTTGTCTGCGAATTTGTCACAGAATGATCCCTAACTGAAATAAACAGAAGTCTTCAAATAGTTTTGGAAACTCCCTAAGACATAGGTATTTTAAAATTATTTTTATTACTCTATACCATGTGAAATATAATATACTCTAATTCTTTATTCTAAATATTAGGATCTTAGTTTTCTTTTTCATTTATTAAGACCACTGCCTATCATTTTTTCAAGTGATTTATTTTTGCCTTGAGTCAGTTTCTTAAGTTAATAAAATGTTAAGACATAATATAGGACTTAAAAACTTATCTTGCTTTTTTCGGGGTGTCGGTGGTGATTGTTTAGAATCTGCTTGTATTACACCATACTTTTTCTTGAAGAAAAGCATAAAAGTCCATTATAATCTTTGTGTTTTTTGATTGTGACATTAAAAAAAAACAATTCACATGAAAAAATTAAATGCAGGTTTTCAAACAGGAATGAAATAGCATTTTAAATTCATCATGAACTTACCACTTTTTGTATCCCAAACATGTTTTAACATGTATGGGCTCAGTCCATGCCTAACAAAGAGTATGCAGTCTTGGTTGAACAACTGCAAAGACAGCTAACCTCTTGTTAAAGGTTATGGATTTAGAAACTTTTACCTTTAAATAACGTTTCAAGTACTTGGAGGCGTTTGCATGCATAATAGGTGTGATTTTTAAGTAGTGTTCAAATAATTTTGGTATCCAGAACATGTGCACAAATAGTAGAAACTTAAGGTTAATGAGGAGCTTAAACCTCATCATCTTTCTCTGCATTTTTCCCGGAGAGGGCCAAAACCAATGGAAGCTTATCACCGAGCCATCTATCTTGTGAGCCTTCATTATGTTTTATTTCAAGAATAACATAACATTTTATTATTGCCTACTTTTAGTTGGAACTTCTTTGAATAGCTTGTATTTCAGTTTCAGACAATTTTCTATCTTAATAGCAGCATTTAAAAATGCTTTTTCTTTGGTATTTAGATATTTAGGTTCATCAAAGTATTAGAATTGTCATGGTAGAGTTAGTATGGTTATGGAATTCATGTTGTTATTTTCCCCTGAACATCAGCTTTTAACTTTCAAAAGGCAATGGTGTATTTTCAGTATTTCTGTAATGATTATATCATCTGTCTTCCTAGACTTGGACTCTTTTGAGAGTGAAAAAGTATGTTCTTAATTATGACAAGATGAGACCTAAACCAGGGCATGAGATCACCCTGGAGTATAATCTATTTAGCCATAGTTTTGATGTACTTTTAATTCTGTTTTGGAGTCTCATAATGGAAGTATATTATTAATTCAGTAGTTCTTAATTATTTTGTGTATCGGAGTCACTTGTAAAGCTTCCTCAACATATACATTTTTAATATTAAATGTGATCAGAATCATGAGAGATTCTGAATTACTAAATTTGTTAGACATCTGTTTTGCTTTAGTTTATTTATTCAGATGAGTAGTGAATGTTGAATACCACCAATAAAAAAATATTCATAAGCAAATGAACATTTTATAGTCTGTTGTTTATGAAAATTTACTTCTTTAAATGGAATCTATTATTATTGAAAAGCTTTTATGTTTTCTTTAGTAAATAAGAAAATGAGTAATACATTGCTATTTATATTACTAACATTATATCAAACATAAATGTTATGGGCAACATTTACTACATAAAATACCTTTCAGTGGCTTTTTTTGGGGTTTTGCAATTTTTTCTGAGTTTTGTTTTAAACTGGGGTTTTGTACTCAAAATTATATATATAGTATATTCACTAACCATATACATATACTTTTAAAGAAGAAAGAGAAATTGTTTATATATTGTTAGAAAATAGTTTATTCTTTATCATAAATTGATTATTTCATAAGTATTTATAACTGAGCTGGTGTTCTAAAATCTAGAACTTCAACAAAATGTTGAAGTAATTTAACAGATAAGTATGGCACAGGAAAAGTAAAATGAGAGCATAATGATAAATTTTGTTATTCTGCAGAATTATTTGGGAGATTGATTACTGTCATGGGACAGTGGTAATGCTTAATCTTCTATTAGTTGTATGAATTAAATTTTCACTGGTCTTATTAATTTCCCCTAACTCTAAGTAAATGTTTCTTTAAGAATGCATTACTTTCTATGTTTTTTCTTAATTTGCAGTGAGTAAGTTGCTTTAATAACAAAATTATTTATATTTCTTTAAAACAAAAAAGCTCAGTAGATATAATTTGTCCACTTTTTTGGGTGGTAACCTAACATTTTTACCTGCCCAAATTGTGACCTTGGAGTTACTATTTTTTCTTTTTCTTTTTTCACTCAAACATTTATTGGATGGCTACAGAATTCCAGGCCAGGCACCATTCTCTGTGTTGGAGCAACATTAGTGATCAAAGCAAATGCCCCTGCTCTCACAGAGCTCACATTCCATTTTGGGAAGGTTGACAGTACACGTGATAGGTAAATGATTAGGTGGAGAGTGCTATGGAAGAAAGAGACCAGGACTTTTCTTGTTATTTGCAGGATTTGAGTAACAGGATCATTTGCCTAATAATAGGGATATAGTTCATTGTAGGTGTGAGACTCACTTGCAGTTTGGCTTACATGGGTGTGTCCTTTAATGTCCTTTTTTTACCAGTTGGTCTAGGGCTGTTAATTCACTCCTCATGGTTTTCTGGTCAAATCACCATTTTTATTTCTGTAGTTAAGGATTCATTGAGGTAATTTTGAGGTATAAAAGGATAAGTAAACCTGATAACCATTCTTTGAAGAGCTTAGAGACTAATATTCTGTAACAAGTTTTAGTGGGTCCTCCTGCTGGTGTAATTAATAAAGGTAGCCAAATGCAAATTTAATTGCTGATATATATATATATAAAAAAAACCTAACGTGGTTAGTTTATGTTTTCTTTCTCTTTGTGGTGAAGATCTGATAGTTCATGTATTTTGTATGTATTTGTTGCTTGAATAAAATGACTTAAAAGCACTGGGGGGCTTGATCTGTTGTTTAACTATTATAAGCATTTAAATATGAGCAATGGATAATACCCTTGTTATGTCCCTTAGATCTGGATTATAACTCATTTTAAACTAAACATATATTATGTAATATATAACATTTGTGAAGTTAATATGAAAAATTAGTGAATTCTTATTCTCTTTAACATCTTTGGAACTATGAGAGATCACAAACTTTATAACTTTTGGGGTAATTAGGTAATAACTAGAATAGCTCTGTTTTCAGTTTCTGCTGTATACTTGGTAATCTATTTTATGTGTTTGGAAATTAATAATATTGGAAAAATTTATAGGTAAGTGTAATGTCATAAAGGCTAAACTGATGAAATGGTTGGGAATATTGAGGAAAGATTGAGATGAAACCATTATTCTTTTTTTTTTTTTTTTTTTAAGATTTTATTTCATTATTTTTAGAAAGAGGGGAAGGGAGAGAGGCAGAGAGGGAGAGAGACATCCATGTATGGTTGCATTTCACCTGCCTCCAGCCACAGACCTGACTGGAGACCTGGTTTGCAACCTGGTTACGTGCCCTGGCTGGGGAATCGAACCTGTGACCTTTGGGTTTGCAGGCTGGTGCCTTATCCACTGTGCTACCAGCCAGGGCTCTGAAACCATTATTCTTTAAAAAAAAAAGTTGTGCATTATAATTGGTGATACTGGCACAAAGTACATGACTTGTTTTAATATTATTAGTTCATGTGTTAATTAAAATACTCAAAATATTTTTAGTATTAGTAAACAATTAGGTGATTTGACATAGTCAAATTTCACTTTGCTGATAAAATTACAGATAATTGACTTTGTCTGTTTGCTAAACATAGTTGGTACTTAGAAGAATGAACTTACCTTTGTTGTCCTTTTCCTTTTGTGCATTAGGGTATTGTGGAGCTGATATCAAGGCACTGTGCACTGAAGCTGCTCTGATTGCCCTGCGGAGACGCTACCCGCAGATCTACGCTAGCAGTCATAAACTGCAGCTGGATGTTTCTTCAATCGTGCTCAGCGCCCAAGATTTTTATCATGCAATGCGGAATATTGTGCCTGCTTCCCAGCGTGCCGTCATGTCTGCAGGACATGCACTGTCTCCCATCATAAGGCCACTGCTAGAAAGAAGCTTCAGCAACATCCTAGCAGTCTTGCAAAAAGTGTTTCCTCATGCTGAAATTAGCCAGAGTGACAAGAAAGAAGGTACTATTATAAGTTATTTTTTCGTATGGTTAAAATGAAACAAGTACAGGCATAAATAAATTTTGCTTATTAGCTTATAAGCTAATTTAGGTGTTATTCTTTTATATGTGCCATGAATTTAGAAAATATACCTTTTTCATTCACAGCAGTAGATATTATGGGCCTGGCATGTTGCCTTACATATAGGGGTTGCCTAGTGAATATTTCTTTTTTTTTTTTTTTTTTTTTTTAAGATTTTATTTCATTATTTTTAGAAAGAGGGGAAGGGAGAGACACAGAGAGGCAGAGAGACATCAATGTATGGTTGCGTTTCACCTGCCTCCAGCCACAGACCTGACTGGAGACCTGGTTTGCAACCTGGTTATGTGCCCTGGCTGGGGAATCGAACCTGCGACCTTTGGGTTCACAGGCCAGCGCCTTAACCACTGTGCTACCAGCCAGGGCTTTTTTTTTTTTTTTTTGAATATTTCTGAAAAGAACAGATGAGTGTTTGTTCTGTTTATTTGCTCTTGGGACATTCTGACTGTCCTAATATAGATCATCTTTTGAGAAGTTGATTATTCATAACAATGGCTTACATTTATTTTATTAGTAAGCATATAGCCCTTGCTTAAATTGTACTGTATTAATCCTCATAACAATCCTGTGGTGTAGGTACTCTTATTTTGTAAAAGAGGAAACTGGGAGAGTAAGGAAGGTATTCACTTTTATAGAGTTATTCAGTAAGCTCTAGGGCTAACTCAAACCCAAGGACCCTGACTCCAGAACCCATTCTCTTAACTCTAGAGTTAGGGGGATTCCGCTCATCAGATATATTTTGTTGTTATTAGCAGTGCAGTCTGAAGTTTGCGGTACTAATAGAGTACATTTTTAGTGAGGGAGTAAATTAGAACCTGGTTGTAAAAGGTCTTGAATTCTAGCCTCAAGATTGTTGTTTGAATCTGAGGTAAAAACAGAAAGTTACTTTTAAAAATGTCCCTCATTTACGGAAACACTTTAGGTTCATATGCTAATCAAAGTAAGGCCCATGAACTTTGAAGAAAAAGTAATGTGTTTTAAGTATCTTAATTTCCTAGTTCCAATTACCCTGTTTAGCATGTAATTTGTACCAAATAGAAAATTGTTCAATGAATTATACTAATAATTGATATTATCATATATAGTAAAACCCATCAATATTCAATGAATCTTCCTTTTCTTAAGCTATTTTTTTTTTAAATTTTTAAATTTTTTAGGGATGTATTCTCATGAACTATCACATGGATTACTTATTTCTTAAGTTAGTTAAATAGGGAAGGCAATCAGTGTTTTTTATTATTTTTGAGTTAGGTACTTTGCCATAAATTGTACATTTTTTTATCCCTGATTTTCATAACTGAGGATATGTACTTTTGCCCCCAATTTTTTAATTTTTGAAAAACTTACATTCCCTTTTGGAAATCATAAAAATCTTACATTCCCTTCTGAGAGATTATGATAGTTTCTTTATTTCCATTTGAGAATTTTTTACATCATCATTATTATTTTTTTAAGTTTTTTTTCGTAAGTGTAGAGTATACTTTAGCTCAGTTTGTGGAACTAATCAAGTGGTGCTCTGATGTGGTCTGGAGCTAGCCGCTGGATGTGTTGGTTCTGGGTCAAGTGCCCCTCTAAAGATTTTATTTATTTATTTATTTATTTATTTATTATTTATTGAGGGGAAGGGAGAAAGAAGGAGAGGGGGAGAATGATCAATGTGTGGTTGCCTCTCGCCAGTAACTGGAGACCTGGCCTGCAACCCAGGCATGTGTCCTGACCTGGGTTGCAGGCCATGTGTCCTGACTGAGAGTAAAACCAGCAGCCCTTTGGTTCACAGGCTGGTGCTCAATCCATCGAGCCACACCAGGCAGGGCTAAAGCGCCTTTCTAATTATACTAGATACCTTAGGTGAAATGTACTAGTTTTGGTCAAAATTAACTTAGATATTTTTAGTACGTAGGTGAGTATTTTATGAGCATGCCATTTCTTTTCAAGTCTTGTAGTCAGTGAAGTTTCCCAAATTATATCTTACAATACTTAAGTAGTTTGTAAAGGTAAATGACTTACACTTATTTCACTTATAAATTATTTGAAACATTATAGTTTATCAATTTGCTCAATCTGTGTTATTTAATGGATAACTTACTAATGTCATTTGATTTTTAAACCAATTATTTTTAGCTTTTGTAGAATACTAATATTAAATGACTATAAGCCTCAATCTTTGTGATTTTTTTGTTTTTGAACAGAAATAGATACTCTAATTTTAGATGATAGTGAAGATGAGAATGCTCTATCAATTTTTGAGACCAGTTGTCACTCAGGATCACCAAAGAAACAGTCATCAGCTGCTGCTGTACATAAATCCTACCTTCATTTTACAATGTAAGTAATTTATATCGAATTTCTCACCATTTGGGCAAGGTTTTTTTACTACTTTATGGTTAGAATTATTGTATATTTTTACTTATGGTTCTAACCTTGAGAACTCTGATTTCTGTTTGGGCACAATTCTATAGCATTATGTGTGTGTGTGTGTGTGTGTGTGTGTGTGTGTGTGTGTGTGTATAAATATATGTATTTTTTTGTTTTGATCAACTGTGAAGATTCTTTTTCTAAACTGATTATGTGACTTTTATTTAAACCAGAGTGGAAGGAAGGATTATCTTTAGAAAATCAATATATGCCCCAAATTTTATTGCATTTTATTTGAACTACAGTGAACAGACATGAAATGTTTACCATGATTGAGAATATTTTAATTTGTGATAAGTTTCAGATGATAATTTAGTGACTCTAAGGGTACTATAACGATGTTGAATTAGAAATTGCCCAGTTAATAAAATAATAACTTTTTCATTCTCTGAGCTCCCTTTAGTTTACACTTTAATAATTTAGATTTTTTGGTATTTCTATTTACATATACCTTTATCTGTATCAGCAATTTTCAACCAGTATGCCACAAGAATTTTTAAAACAGGCAATATCTGACTATTCAGTTAGAGGCACTGACCTCTTCCCTTTTGTCAAATAAAAAATGACAGCAGCCAACACAATAGCTGTCTGGTGTGAATAGATCAAAGTTATACTTTTTATTGTCAGATTGGCAAAAATATATTTCTTGGTGTGCTGTAGACTTTCAGTAATTAGTTTGTGTGTGTGTCATGAAATGAAAAAGGTTGAAAATTGCTGTTCTGTAATAAAGCAGCTTTTGCTGTGCACTTGAATGGGTAAATGATTTTAGTGTTAATCTAATTTTAAATACCAAATAGTTTTCAAATACTAATAGTGTCATCACTTGCATTTACATAATTATCATGAAAGTTAAAGGACCATAATGCTCCAGTCAGGTAGGTCTAATCACACTTTTATTTGAAGATGTTGGATTATGTGTACTTTTAAGTAATTTTTCTGTTGACATATCTTTGAACAAATTTAAGTCTTTAACTTGAATTGAAGTTTGTCCCATGTAGATTTTGGTAAGATGTTAATTTGATTATTTGCATTGATAACTCTGGGTTGTTTTTCAGTTTAAAAAATGAGTCTAAATTACTTTCATTTACTCTATTTTTCATTAACAGCAAACTCTTGTATTAGAAACTTTTTTCTTTTACTCCAGATCTTTTCTTTTATGCTGTCAGGAAAGTTTTCTTAGACTATTTTAGTAATTTTACAGATCTGTTTTATTGATGGTTAAGGGAAGCCAAATAGTCATTTTTTCCCCTCATCTGGATAGCATGTGTATGTGTATGTTAATTTGTTTTGACAAATTTAGTTATTTGGATTTGAAATATATGAATGAAGAGCTAATGATCAAAAGGTCAAAAGATTTACGTTCCCATTTTATAAGATAGCTCTTGTTTTCAGAAGTAGATTTTGATGTGAGAAAACTTCACATGCAGTTTTGAGTTTGATGTTTTATTAAGTACTTTCTCTGCCAGTGATTCAATAGGTATCACTGGTATGCCTCATTTTGTTTGGTTTAGCCTTTCTGAAATTGTATTAAATTAGCTTCCTTAGCATAAGCTTTTCTAGTTCGTATTTGAATTTGAGACAGCTATATCCTGAAATAAACTTTTCTTGTTGTAAATGGTTTGATACATTTTATCTATTTATCTATCTATCTTGAAATAAGCTTTTCTTGTTGTAGATGGTTTGATAAATTTTATCTATCCATCCATCCGTCCGTCCGTCTGCCCATCTGCCCATCCGTCTGCCCACCCATCCATCCACCCACCCACCCACCCACACATCCACACATCCATTCTGCCAGCTTTTTTTGTGTTTATGGCAGGCACTGTACCAGGTGTTAAAAACATAAGCATGATTAAGATATAGTGTAGTTCTTATGCTGGAGAAGTTCCTGTTATTGGAGTGACAAACATTAGCTGAGTGCTATGAGAACAGAACTAAGAAGCTTTCATTGGGAAGTCCAGGAGGGCTTCACAGAAGAAATAGTGACATTTGCTGTCTTTTTATTTTTGAGTCTGAAGGGATAGGAGTTAGCACTGATGTTCATTACAAAATAGACATGTAGTAAGTGCATGATATAAAACTTGGGGCTTTATATGTGCTAATTCATATATAAATAATCATATAACTCATTTGTGGTATTATTTTATAGGCAGTAAAACTGAAGCACTAAGTTAAGTAAATTGTCCATGATCATGCTGCTAGCAGGTGGCAGAACCAGGGCCTGTAGTTTATTTCTTTTTCTTACACTTTATGGTTTCCAAATTGATTTCTGAGCTTAATAGGTAGATAGGAAAATGTATTGCTTTTCTGGGTAGGTTGGACAGTAAAATTTTTTAATACTTTCTAAGAAATAAACACTTTAAACTTTGAGTAAGGACTGTACCTTTTTTGGTTGTTTAGTTTGGTTTGGCTTGGCTTCTGGTATTAGCCTGCTAGACCAATATGAAAAAGGTGCTAGGCATGTAGAAACCATGCCTTCAGTGCTGGTCTCCAGTAACATTAGATTGGGTGTTGCTGGTGGTTCTCTGTTTCTAGGAATAGTTTCCTAAAACAACGGTGAAGCCTTTTATTTAGATTTAAGGTGAAATAGAAGTAAAGATATATAAGGTCTATCAATTTGGCAGAGATCCCTTATGATGGAAAAAAAGCTTTTTTTCTTATTGTATATTACCGTAAGGAGATTAGAAACACAGCTTTCTGAGCTTTTCCAAATGAAAATAGCTTTTTTTTTTTTTAATTAGAAAGATGATATGCTCTGTAGAAAATTCAAGTAATAAAGAAGAAAGTAGAAATTAAAGCCCAAGCATCTGAAGGTAATATTTGTTCAAGTTTTGGTGACCATACTTGTATATTCTCTCTATGCAGATAGACAGATCCACTAATTATTTTGTCTAAATTATATCCTTCTTTTACGTTTTGGAACATACCTTGCTTTTTTATCCTCTTTGTTGGGAATGTTCTTTCATGTCAGAGTATGTCTAACATCATTCTTTTAAAATATTTGCACTGTTTTTTGGATGTTTCTTAATTTATATAACCTTACTGATAAAAATTGAAGTTTTCAGTTTTCCTTTTATAAACAGTGGTGTGATAGACATATTTCTAAGTATACATCTTTTTCCTTATTTATTTTTTTATCCTCATCCAAGGATATGTTTATTGATTTTTAGAGAGAGAGAGAAAGGAGAGGGTGGGAGGGGGAGAGAGAGACAGGGAGAGAGAGAAAGAAGGAAAAAGAGAGAAACATCAATGTGAGAAACATCGATTAGTTGCTTCTCATACACACCTTGACTGGGGATCAAACAAACCCACAACTTAGATATGTGCCCTGACTGAGAATTGAACTCACACAACCTTTTGGTATACGCAGTGATGCTCCAACCAAATGAGCCACCCAGCCAGGGCTAAGTATACATTCTTATACCATTATCTAATTAGAGCTTAGGGTAAAATTTAAAAACCATGATTGCTGTGTCAAAGGGTAATATACATTTGAAAGCTTGATACAAGTTGTTAAATTGCCTTTAATAAGTGGTTCACTGGTTTTTAGAATTTTCTGGCTTGGCTTCCAGAAAAGTACCAATTTCATTTTCATCACTAATGTATGAAATTAATTTTTCCTATATTCTTGTCAATTTAGAGCTTGGTTTTTTAAATCTTTGACACTTAAATAGATAAAAATAGCATCTTCTTGTTTATTTGCATCATTTGCTTGTTTCATATATTAATTCAGTTATTTTGTCAAAGTGCCTATCATGGGCCAAATGCTGCCCTCTGTACCTATAATATGTCAGTGAGCAAAATGGGCTATGATCCCTGCTCTCATTCAGTTTACCTCAATTCAGCTGGAGACAGACAAAAAATATAATAAATGTAATAGATAAAATGTTAGAAGATAAGTACTATGAAAAAAAAAAAAAACAATGTTAAGAGGTAAGGAAGTTTTTGGGAATGAGTTGAGTGTCAGCTATCCTTGAGTATGCATTTTGGTATATATTTGACACACTTGCCAAATTTAATTTTAGAAAATTGTACTTTTTCTCTCACTAGTCAGGAAAATACCAATTTCTCTACTAATAATGGGTATTAAGATGAATTTTTAGTTTATCAATCTGACATGTAAAAGCCTTTTGTCAGGACTTACATTTTCTTAATTTTTCACCTATTAAAAACTACCAAATCTTTCTCAAGCCTAGATCACTCTTAAGCTTTAGACCCTGTCCAGCTTCCTGCCTCCCTTTGTTGTGCCTTAGATCATTTAGTATATATCTGACTGCACCTCCACCCCCCACCCCCTTCGCTCCCTGTGAATCCTGTGAGTTACCATCCATTTGGTTGTTGCACTAGAATGGGACATCATCCTCAGCTTCCTCCCTTTCTTCCCTTCTGTATCTAGTTAGTGGCCACGTGCTGGCCAAATCAAGCCAGTCTCATCTCAGGCTGTTCCTTCTCACCTCTCTGACGCTGTCTTGTCTAGACTGTCATTAATATTTCATACTTGGGTTATTATAGCAAACCACTAGCTGTTCATATTTCCTCCTGTTTTGCCTTCTTTCAAAACTCTTTTCCTATACTGACATATTGAGCTAGAATTATCTTCTAAAAACATGTATAAGATGATGTCATTCCCTTTGCTTAAGCATCTTAATGCTTTTTCATTGACTTCAGTGAGCATCCCAATCTTTTAACATGGCTTACGAAATCATCGCCTTTCATAGTCAGATTCTCCTTTCTGCTTCCCTCCCCTCACCACCCAGTACCTTTACTCTGTTGCCCTAAAACCTTAAAAGAAGCTGGCTGTATGAACTGTATCTGTTAGACTGAAGGACCAAGGCCTTTCTAGCCTCTGGTCCTTTGCACATCCTGTTTTTCTTGGAATTTATCTCTTCTGCCTGCAGTCTGTTGTGTTTGTGCTTCAGTTACACTTTCTGAAAAAGCCTTATATGAGCCTCTAGTTGGGGTCTGTCATAGCACCCTGCACTTAAACAGTGCCTTTTCCACTAAGTGCCGTTCAGTTACGAACTCTGATAAAAGTGGTACTTTTGGATAATTAGGACGAAGGCATTCAGCCTAGGAAGCAGTCTACAATTGTTAAGTGTATGAACATTTTGAAGAAAAAAAAAGTTACCTATTTAAAAAAAATTGCTCCTTATGTCCTTGGCTCATGAAGGTATTTTCTGTTCACACTATGCACATCACTTCTTTAAACATGGCAAATTCCTGGTCTCATTTGGTTGGCCCTCATTTAATTAAGGTTATAATTTTTGAGTTATAAAAGTTTAAACATTTTTATGAATACATTAACTTCTTATGTTTTCTTATTTGTTTCTGTGTTAGAATTCATTTTACTTTGAAATGAAGTATGGAATCCTATCTATTTTATTTTCAAAATTATAAGAGAAAGTTTATTTAGAAAGAAGGGGAAGGTAAAGGAGTAGACATGCTCCTGAGGGAGCATGTGCTGGGTCCTTTGTCTCAGGGGTTTTAAAGGCTGGGAATTTAGAGGCGTCCTAGGGGTTGACCTCAAAGGAATATTCATCAGCTTTGTGCTGATGTACCAAAAATGAGATGATTTCTGCTGACTTTTTCCATCCTTGGGTGTGCTTGGCATTAATTGGATTTCTGTTATCTATATCCCTGAGCAGGGTGATTTAAGGTATTTTATCCTCTGGTTGAGAGAAGTGTAAACCATTTACTCTTAAGTATTCTTGGTTAGGGAAGGTAGAATTTTGTGATTTACCTGATAGATGGCTTGTAAACTGCTTGACCATTTAACTATCTGTCTTAGTTTCTCTGTTCCACTTGTCCTGGCTTTCCAGCCTGTCTCATTCCTCCCTCAGAGGCTTCCACCCCTGAAATCTTTTAGTGATGATGAGGGAAGACAATCAGTCTTCTGTAACTGCTTCCTGCTGACAAGGGTCATGGTCTCTGTGTGCCAGATCGGATCTTCCAAAGTAGGGGGGCTGGAATCCCCAAAGCATCATCATTTTGAAATGGAATTGTATCCAGAAGCAAAGTTGGTAGTTGCTCCTGAGAGGGAGAGCACCGAGAGGGAGAGCATTTTGAGTCCTTCCTGTTTTAAACTTTCATAACTCATCCCTGTTCTATTGATTTGTTTGGTTTATTATCTTACATAAAATTATTTCCGTTACTCTGATTTGTTTTCTGGGTTGCCCCTTATCTTCCACTGCTCTTTGTTTCTTTGATGTATTCTATATTCTATTTTGTTATTCTGTAAAGTGTTTCAGTATAAAGTAGGGCACACCTTAAAGTAGTGGTTCAGAACCTGGGCTTTATGATTATATGGATCTGAATGAGAATTTGAAATCTGTCTCCACTCAGTTGTATAATTTTATACAGAACCTCTTTGGGTCTTGTTTTCTTCATATGTTTAAATGGTGGAAAATGTGTATTTCATAGAATTGTTATAATGCTAAACAAGAAGTTTGTATGAAGTATTTGTTCCTCAAACAGGATTAAATATTCTAAGATTGGAGCTAATATGTTTTTCCAAATTTTTCTTGATTATTATTTCAGATAATGTGGTGTACAAGTTTTAAATCTCCCTCTCAAATTCTTTTGGGATTTTGATTCAAAATTTTAAGTGTATGAAATTAAATATAAAATATATTTAACTTCAGTTAACTATAAATACATAAGAAAAAATTGACATCTTTATAGAGTCACGCTCATGATGTATTCTGTATAGTTTCATATTCTACTTTAATATTCTTTCTTTTCCCATTTGTATTTTTGCAGTTATGAATAAGATTTCCTTTCCTTTTTTATTTTTTTATATTGGTTCTTGATGTTGTTTTGGAAGTCTTTGACTTCTCTATTTCCATCTTTTGTCTTATTACTTTGCTGGTGGAATCTGACAGTTACTAGGTGATTCTCTTGGACTTCCTAGTACATAATTATCCTTTACAAGTAACAGTGTTTACCCTATTTCTTCCTATTTGTTCTATTTATTTGCTATATTGAGTGCGGTTGCTTAGAATTTACTCAATTATGTATAATGATCATATATAACTTTGTTTCATTTATTTGAGTTTCATAAATATATTTTCTTACATTTACCTTCTCTGGTGTAGGGCTTTAGATGTCATGTATTAGAATAAAAGCAGGTTTTATTAGCCTAGAAAAAAAATTTGCTTCCACTGAAAAATTCTTACATTTTTTTCTATTTAAAAAATTGTGGGTAAAAATACATAAAATTTTACATCTTAACCATTAAAAAAAAGCCACATGTTTTTGAGAAACCTTCAGATGTATTTTCTTATTGGAGAAGAGGGATCCTTAACATTTGACAATGGATAATTATTGATAATAACTGAAGCATACTTCATGTCTGAAGCATTTTCCAAGTTAATATATGTGGTGTGATAGCCATCTATGTTTACTTTCTTTTAGAAGAAATTTTTATACTTTTACATCTTGGTTATTAATTTGGTCAGAGATCAACATTTTAAAACTAATGAAAAATGATTCACTGTACCTAAAAAATAAGATAGGGTCTATTAATTTGGAGTTAGTTATATTCTTTTAATGTAAATATGTTGCCTAGTTTTTCATATTTCAGGATGTATGGTTCCAAAATAATTATCATGTCTTATGTGTGTTGCAGGTCACCATATCACCAGCCAACCTCTTACAGGCCAAGATTATTGCTGTCTGGAGAACGGGGCTCAGGTCAAACCTCTCACCTTGCTCCAGCACTTTTGCACACTCTAGAAAAATTCTCTGTGCACAGACTAGATCTCCCAGCACTTTATTCAGTTAGTGCCAAAACACCTGAAGAATCGTGTGCACAGGTAGGTTTGTACCGTATCAGAGCTCTTCCAACTGTATTATTGTTTGTGTCTTGGTAGTGTTTATAGGTACAATTTTTTCAAAAAACAGTATTATGAATAATAACTTATTGCTTATTTTTAATGTTATATTAAGGCAGAGGATCCTTTTGATGTGTAATATTTTCCAAAGTAAGCTCATTGTTTTTATTATGATATTTCATTCATTTCTGAAATTCTAATACCCTGTTTCTTCTAGTAAAGTTTTATTAAATAGTAGAAAGAGGTTTTCTTTGCCTTTTTCTGACTCTTTCAAAGTTATGGTTTCAGACCTTTCTAACTTTTTTCTATTGAGTGCCTTATTATAGGAAGGGAAAAGATATCCAATTTGAGATGCCAGGATTTAAAATTTATATAGCAATATAATATCACTTTAAAATATAGATATAAAATAAGTATAAAAATTATATCTAATAGTATCAATAGTGAAAATATGTTTGGTATCTGATTTTCAACTATATTTGCAAGTTGTGAAGCCAAGTTCTAGTAAGGCTGTTTATATTGAAGTTTTAATATATAGCTATGAATTTATTGTAAATGTGTCATGTTATAGCTAGGGGTTAGAAGAGTAAGTTTTTTGAGCCAAGGGATGATGTCTTCACCATTTCTATGTCTCTGACACAGTGCATAGTAAGTGCTCACAGAATGTTTGAATAATGTTTCTTATAAATAAATTAGAAGAATGCCACTTTTTACTTTGATATTTATCCTACTTTTAAAGATAAAGTGACTGGTGTAGTAACACTTAAGAGCATTGCACACAATTTTATTTTTTCAGTTATATTTGATAAATATTTAATACATATATACTAAGTTATTGAAAACCATTTTGCACTTTGTAGAAAGAAATTTTTTTAAATGATTTTATTTATTATTTTTAGAGGGGAAGGGAGAGAGGCAGGGAGAAAGATATCAATGTATGGTTGCCTTTCACTTGCCTCCAGCCACAGACCTGGCTGGAGACCTGGCTTGCAACCCAGTTATGTGCCCTGGCTGGGAATCAAACCAGCGACCTTTGGGTTCGCAGACTGGTGCCTTATCCACTGTGCCACCAGCCAGGGCTAAGAAATATTTTTTAACATTTAAAAAATATTTTTCAAAAAGTTTATAGTTTGATTTCATTTCTCATTTAGCTGTCTGGGTACAAACATCCTAGTAGTACCTCACTACTTATAAAGCAATTTAAAGAAATTCTTTCCCCAAAATCCATGTTCTTAATTTAAAAAAGACAAAACTGTATACCAGTAATTTACTCCGATTTTTAAACATTTAATTCATTCTTGTTGTGTTTTAATGTTGATTTACATGTTTGCTTATATTTTTCCTATTTAGTGAGACAAAGTTTGTATGCAAGGGAGAGAATTACTCAATACCATTTAAAATAAATCCAAGTGATTTACAAGAAATATAAATTAACAAAATTGGCCCCAGAGGAGAACCTAAACAGACAGGACACTACCTGTGGAAGAAGAAATTGAGTGTCCAAAAAGGCATTAAATCCAAATAGTTTCACAGGTGAATTCTTTTAATATTAAAGGATAAGATCATTTTGATGTTATTTAAACTGTTCCAAAGCATAGAAAAAGAAGGAAAGCTATGAAGTCAACAAAAAAATTATGATAATTTTTGAAAGAAATACAAAGAAAACTATAGACTGACCTCATGCAGACTATGGTCACAAAGTAAATATTACAGATAGAATTTAGTAGCACATCAACAGAGTAATAATATACCATTATTCAGGCATGCAAAATTGATTCTTGTAGACATTGAGAGATAACATTGGAATGGACATGTTGAAGTTAAAATTATTTATCTGTAATATGATTGGAAAACTTGTAGTATCAACTGAAAAACTATTAGGAACACTACAATTTCTGTAAGGTGGACACTTTCAAAGTGAATGTTTTAAAATCAATAGTATTCTTTTATATAAACAATTACAAGTTAGAAATGTAATGGAAGAAGAAGTCCCATTTAAAATAGGAATTAACTTGAACAGTTAATTTTCAGGGCCTAAAAGAAGAAATCTAAAAATTCAGTTGAGGAGGACAGTTGAAATAATGAGAGACATACTTTGTTTTTAGTTACATACTATAATTTAAAGTATGGCCTGAATTCAAATTGCACATATAAAAATCTCAGCTACTTTGTGTATTGGTTGTGACGTTGGACAAATTGTTTAACCTCTTCGAGCCTTAATTTGGTTATCTATAAAATGAAAATAATGATACCACCTAAGTTGTGACATTTTGGGCCAGGGGGTTGTGATGATTAAAATAAGCTTATCCAGTAATGTTGGCATATAGTACCCATCATGTTAGCTCCTCTCACAGCTAATGTGTCTGGTCAGAGTCAAAATTGGAAAGCTGTATGTCCTTTTCTAATTTAATTTACAAATTAAGTGCAGTCTCAATGATAATTCCTCTAGAGTTTAAGAGAAGTTAAAGAAGAACTGTATGTATTCTCTAGATAATGAGCATAGCATGATGAATTCAAGGGGAGAAAGTGTAATGAGGGAGCCCTACTGGGAACTGAGTGATGTACCAGAACTAGAGTAATAAAGAATTTGTACCTGTGCAGGGATAGATGGACAAGGTAATAGAACAAAAGAGAGAATTCACTTAGGCCTCTATAGAAATAAGAATTTGGTATCTGATGATGATGATATTTGATGTCAATAGATAGAGTAGATAGATTGGATTAGTTAATAAGTGGTCTTGGAAAACTGGCAGGCTCAATGAGGGGAAAAAGAATAAAACTAACTGGATTTCCTATCCTTTTCTTAGCCCAAAACAAATTCTAGACTGCCAATGGAACTATGGAAGTGTTAGGAGAATTCATAAGGTCAAGACATTTGTTATCTTGGATATGAGAAAATAGTTTCTAAGCAATGAACAAAATCCAGAAAACATGAAGATAGGAACAAATTTGACTTTATACAATTTTGAGATTGCAATTATACATGGCAAAAAATGTTCCTTAAATAAAATTAATAGTCATAATCTGGTAAAAAGTGTACTTGTAGCATACTTATCAAGGACAATTTTCCTAAACATAAAAATATATTAATGTCAGTAAGAAGAAATAATAACCTAATATAAAAATTGGCAAGGCCCTGGCTGGTGGCTTAGTGGATAGGCGCCAGCCTGCCAACCCAAAGGTCGCTGGCTTCAACTCCCAGCCAGAGCACGTAACCAGGTTGCAAGCCAGGTCTCCAGTCAGGTCCCCAGCTGGAGGCAGGTGAAAGGCAACCATACATTGATGTTTCTCTCCCTCTCTGCCTCTCTCCCTTCCCCTCTCTCTGAAAATAATAAATAAAATCTTTAAAAAAAAAATTGGCAAAATAGGAGCATGCTATTACAGGGAGAAAAAAATAGAAAAAGAACTAGTAACATTTTGAAAAGATTCTTGGCCTAACTTAGGAGTAAAAAATATGCAAATTGAAGCAACAAGATACCATTTAAAAACTAATTTGTAAAAAATAAAAAGCTTAATAACATGATAACACCAAGTATTGAGCTCTTCTTGGCTAGTAGAAATGTACATTTACTTAAAATGATTTTGGAATGTGGTTTGGCACTGTTTTAAATTTTCAAATACATATACCACTTGACCCAGGAATTTTGCATCAAGGAATTTTCCCTAAAAGCATATTAGCTCGCTGCTGTATAAGAATATTCATCACAGCATTGGGTAAAATGGCCAAACAAAATAAGACCAGAAGAAACAAACTGAATGAATGCCCTTGAATGGTGGACTGACTAAAAGAAATTTGGTATATTCTCACACACAGAGGAATATTATAAGGCCATTAACAATACTGAAGCAGATTTACATAGGCTAATAAGGAAAGATGAAGAAACTATTAGGGAAACAAGTACAATATTCTTTGTGTAAAAAAAAAAAAACTTTAACATTTTATATTCATCCTTACATATAAGTGGAAATTCTATCTAAGACTGCCCTCCACCCCTGCAGAAATGAGCAGACCTGTTAAGTCATCATTTCTTGCGCTTGGGGGAAGGAGTTTGGAGGGTTTCGGAAATAATCTCCGTTGTTTCAGTTTATACTTCACTGTGTTGTTTGGGTTTTTTTCTTTTTACATGTGTATTTCATAGTAAAGGTAGAACCACATTGAAAGAGGAACATTTTCAAAGTGAGAGGGTATCCTATCTGTCATTGTTCCTTACGGCTAACATGTGTGCATATTCACACATTGCTGGCTTAGTGTCAGGGAAGGAAATACTCAGGAAGCATTGTAGTAAACTATATGTTGATGTTACTGGGGTCCCAAATTTTTTTCTGAATCCTAATTGGATTAGTGGGCTAACTTTGCATTCTAACTGCATACACTTTCATCTCTTTCACATTTCTTGGCTTCTATTACTGTGTTTGTGGTGTGGGCGGAAAGGGTGGCAGGAGCTGTCAGTAGTAGTGGAAAACAGCAACATCCTACCATTTGTTGTTTTGGTTTTATTGCACTGCATCTAGTACATCAAGATGTCTCATCTTCTCTGTTTTCACCTATAAGCATCTGGGTTAGAAGTAGAGCTTATTCTTGAGAGATCAATGCCTGGATGTCCAGTTTACTGAGGAGCTGAGTCAGATTTTTGTAGTCATGGTACCTGAAGCTCAGACTTCCTCTGAACACTGGCCAGAGACCATTTGAACTGTCCTGGTTAATCTCTGACTGTTGGTGTCTTATATATATTTGAGAGAGAGTTCAGTATCAGTTTGTTCCACATATGTGATTTTTTTGGAAAGATTTCATTATTTTTAAAGAGAGGGGAAAGGAGGAAGGAAGAAAGGGAGAGAAACATCAATGTATTGTTGCCTTTCACCTGCCTCCAGCTGGGGACCTGGCTCGAGATCTGGCTTGCAAGCTGGGTACGTGTGCCCTGACTGGGAATTGAACCAGTGACCCTTGGATTCACAGGCTGGTGCTCAATCCACTGAGCCACTTCAGCCAGGACTATCGACTGATTCTTGTCTGTGCCCTGATGGGGGATTGACCCTGTAATCTTGGTGTATTGAGTTGGTGAGCTAACCAACTGAGCTTTTTGGCCAGGGCTGATTGTTTATATTTTAAGTGCATATTAAAATTATTTAGTCCTGGCTGGTAGCTTAATGGATTGATGCTGGCCTGCAAACCCAAAAGTCGCTGGTTCGATTTCCAGTCAGGGCACATAATCAGGTTGCAAGTCAGGTCTCCAGCCAGGTCCCTAACTGGAGGCAAGTAAAAGGCAACCATACATTGATGTCTCTCTCTCTTTCTTCCTCTCTCCCTGCCCTTCTCTCTGAAAATAATGAATAAAATCTTTTAAAAATAAAATAAAATGATTTAAAATGCATAGACATGATACTGTCTTTAAATTTTTTTTCAAAGAGTATTACATGATGAAACTGAGGAACTTATTATTAGTTTGTAGAGATTGGCAAACCTGGGTATGAGTAGGCATAAGAGTACTAGGGGAGAGAGTGTAAGAGTCAGGTGCTGAAATGCTGGGAAGATTAAAAACCCCTCTGTATGTAACCTCTGTTTTTTCTTCTTTTCTTCCCATTTGCTTTACTTCTCTTGGTAGCTAGTTCTCCTATAGGCAAGATTATCTGTAGATAGGTGTGAAACATAATGATTCAGTCTGTTGCAAATTATTCTGTGCTCATTTATTGGTCTCTAAAATACTTAATGTGAATTAAAATTGGTTACTAACTACTGCAACATGAGCATGAAAGGTTATCTTAAAGGAAAGAAATCCTACATCACCTTTAAAGGGTTGTATTTATATGTCGAATAAAATGGAAAAGGGGAAGAGCCCTCCTTGATATTTCTTGATATACTATGGGAATAGTTTTTAAGTCTCTTTCTGTCCTTTAAAATATATCTATACACAAGGAATAGGCCTGCAGTGGTCAGGAGGAAAGGGGTAGGGGGGAGGGGGGAGGCAGAGGCAAAGAAGGGGAGTAGCTTAGACAAGAACCTAGTATAAAGGAACCATGGACATGGACAACAGGTGGGATTGACTTTGGGGGGAAAGGATGGGTGGGGAGGGGGACAGAGGGGAGGAAAAAAGGGATGGATGTAATACAACAACAATAAAATTAAAAGGAAAAATAAATAAATAAAAAATAAATTAAAAAAAAAATATATATATCTATACACAAGCATATTTGTGACAAAACTTCTCTCCTCCTGACTGCTTCAGCTATTGATTAATATTATGGATTGGGTGAAAAATGGTGGAGGAGTTAGTATCTGCTGCAGGATTTTTTTCTCATTGTTTCTTAAGATTTAGTGAGCATGAGAATTTCCTGGGAGTGCTTATTATTATTATTTTTTTAAAGATTTTATTCAGTAGTTTTAGAGAGATGGTCAGGAGGAAGAAAGGGAAACTTCAATGTATGGTTACCTTTCACCTGCCTCCAACTAGAAACCTGGTTGGAGATTTGGTTTATGTGCCCTGACTGGGAAATGAACCCGCGACCCTTGGGTTCGCAGGTTGGTGCCCATCCACTGAGCCACACCAGCCAGGGCTGGGAGTGTTTAATAATATTTCCAATTCCCTGGCTCCACATCCACAGATTCTGATTCATTAAATTTGGGATAAGTCCTAGGAATTTGAACTTTAAATATCCCAAGGGTTACTATTCTAGGTCTTTAGTAGATCCTACTTTGAAATGTAGTACTTTTTGCTGATCACTGGACTCTAGTTAGACATTTATTACTGAAACAATTGCCAGAGTTTATAATGGCTGTGTGTGTGTATGTGTGTTCTTGTATGTGTTTCTGAGCATTCCTGAGTCTTTCAAAGGTTCTGGAAGGAGAATGGAAAACCATGGTGTAGTCTAGAAAATTTATGGTTGTCTCATTAAGTTCATCATTGTTTATTGAGCCCTACAGGCCACAAATGTTAGTATCTGTAGTAAAAGACTTATCTGTATTAACACTCTTAAAAAAAAAACAACTATGAGTCCCCTTTTCTGACAGCTTCAAAAGTATTTTCTGTATTGTTTTTATTGTTGACTTAGGCAAAAAGTGCTGTATTTTATCTTTCATTTAACACGGAGATACGATTGAATCAATACATTTATATACGGCCTATTGAAGCTTTGGAGTTTGGGTCTTTTTTGATGTACAAATAATCGTAAATCGTCAATAAGGTCTTTTTTTTTTTGGTGAAAATTTTAGTTTTTGTATTTTGTTTTTTTCTCAGAAGGAAAACGTATCTGGAAACGCTCAAAGGAAATCCTTTTTGATTAAGTAGCATTAAGGAACTAATATACTTAACCTGTGCGTTGACTTTGGATTTTCTTTTGTTTGTGCATAAGAGTTTCCAGATTTGTCCTAGAAGTCTGTGTATACTTTGGATAATCTTGTGTGTGTTGTACACATGGCTTTTTGTGTTTTACCACAGTAACACTTTTTTTTTTTTTTTTTGAGTTGTAAACAAATTAAACCATACTGGCCTAGAGAGTACCACATTTATGAAAAGTCTTGATGTTCTTAGGTAATGAAAATATTAGAAAAGAAATTTGGGTAATCTAATTTTTATAACAAGGGTGATTTGTAGTACAACCATTATTCAGAAACCCTAGTATAGTTGTGTTTTCTAATAGGTTGATTTTATATGCTTGTAAAGAAACAGGGCACTTTAATTGCTTCATTCCTAAATCTTCATGTCCCAGTCAGTGCCTTCTCTTCACAGAGATGCTCTGTAAATCTTAGGTAAATAGAATATAAATGAAGTAAAATGATATATATAAAATAAAGATAGCAGCAATACAGGTATTAATTTTAATATTTTGTGATAGCATGGTATAAGGAATTAAATTTATTTTAACAGAGCTTTTAAATTGTTATAAAAATTGAGAATATTTTAGCCTGCAAGACTTTTTAGGCTTTATAATTTAGCACATTCATAATACTGTAATGTGACTAAGACGAATTGTGGAATGTGACTAATGTGACTCATGACGAAAAGTTGCTTTCCCCTTTCTCATTTAGTCCCTTTTAGGAAAGTGAGAGCTGTGCTGGCTCAGAGCTTTTTGCTTCATTAACATTTGTTTAATCATTGTAGTTTTCAGATTCTGAAGAAAAAGGCATGGGCTGTATATTCTTAATTTTTAAAATATAGTAAATTTTTATGCCCTGAACGTTTTAATTTTGCAGTTAAAGAACTGACTTGAAAGTTTAGCTTTTGAAATGATAAGGACTCTTGGTAATATAGGTGCCGTCTATGTTTTTAGTGTTTCCTTATATGGGTACTTCTAACTTCAGTGACCTGATTTTTGCTTTTCATGTCTTTAATATTGAGAGGGAGTAGTTTATGATTTTTTTAAAATAAAGGAACAAATATGTTATATAAGGGACCATGATGTCTGGGGCAAGAAGAGGCCAGAAGGAAGTAATTGTTTAAAGATGAAATTGAACAGTTCCCGTACACTGATGTTTTGTTCATTTCATTTGTGCAAGAGTGCTGGTCATGTCAGAAATATTTTGAAACGGTTGGTTCAGTAATTTGGCCTACTGTCTTTTTTTCTCTATAACAGTTTTTCTGTTTTCTACTACACCTTGCACACCCACCAATCCAAGACAGCCTGTAGGTGAGTATTTTTCTAGTTATCAAATGGCATCACTTGTTCCCAAGACAGTTGCCGCCTCACTAAAACTAGGCTTTATTTTTCTACTTGGAATTATCTGCTTAATTGATTTCACAGAGTGTATTTCATTCCACAACTTTAAAAGTTACCAGCAAACTGCTGAGCAGTTGCTTTTTCATAATAGAAAAATTATAATAGAATTAAACTTTTTTCTGAATTTTTAAATACTATTCTTGGACTTGGTACTTTTTGAATTTTCATTATGAAAACTGGAGAATTGGAACAGGTTGGCCGTATATTTACAGAAAATGTGACAGTTTGTTTTAATACTCCGAGATACCATAGAGTAAGGAATTTAAAAGAAAACTTGTTTTAGTAATGCTTTTAAATTTTTCAAGACATTAAGGATATTTTTCCTCCAAAAGTGTAGGAGAAAAACTTTGAAAAACCCTCAACTCTATTAGGCTTATATGTGTCTAGATCAGTCTTGCAAATAAGCTCAAAACACGAACAGTATAGCATTATTTAACCTCTCTGGCTCTGTAAAGTTTTTATTATCACTTAACCTTGTGTTTCTTTGCCCATACTCTTTGGTACTTGTTAGCAGCTAGATGTTCTCAACACGTACATTGAGAAAACTTAACCTACAAGTACTAGGATAAAAGGCAAAATTTCATTTTTAAAAAGGCATTGGTTTCCCATCTCCTCCTGAGCATGTGGTAACTTGCATGACTGAATTAGGTGGTTAGTTTCGTGAGGCTTCTCAGTAAGCTGTGTAGCACCATAGTCTTTTCACATAACCACCTTTCTCTCCCTGCTGACTCTCCCAGTTTTACAGCACGGCATGGGAATTGGAAGGTGACAAAAGGTGTTGGTCACTGTCTTCCACATACCATGCCTGATTTGGGTGGCATATAATACATATATAGATTTTTTAAAATCAAATGCCTCACTTGCCTTTGTGCTGCTGTGTGGTTCCTTCGTTTTGCCGATATTTATGCTTGTTTTTCTCTTATGAATCTTCTACAAGAACTTTGGAAAACAGTAATCCTTGGATTTTCAAGATCCAGGATAAGAGGGTGCGTGTTTGCAGAAAAGGTCACAATTTGAGTCCTGAAGGAGTTGTACTGTACAACTGTTCTGGATTGGTGGATATGCAAATATTAAAGGAAGGGAAGGAGCAAATATTACTTTTGATGTGAGTGATCATAACATCTACATTTCCAATTTGGGGGAAACATTTTGTTTGAGCATCTTCCATCTGGTTGGTTCATTATTAAATTGGCAATATATTTTATTGTACACAGGAGGTTTAAAGCTATGCAAAATACAATATTTGAAAAAGTCATGCAACTGGTAGGCTTCCTCATTAAAGAATAACAATCCTTTTAATTCTTAGAAACGTGTCTAATTAATCCAAATTATTTTAAAGTTAATTTTTTTTCAGATTTTATTATTTTTAGAGAGAGGGGAAAGGAGAGAGGCAGAGAGGGAAAGAGACATTAATTTATGGTTGCCTTTCACTTGCCTCCAGCCACAGACCTGGCTGGAGACCTGGCTTGCAACCAGGTTATGTGCTCTGTCTGGGAATCAAACCAGCGACCTTTGGGTTTGCAGGCTGGCTGGCGCCTTATCCACTGTGCCACCAGCCAGAGTCTAAATTCTTAGACCCTATACACATTATATGGGGTAATTGAGACATGTGTTTTAAAATATGGAAAATAGAGCATTTTAGAAATAGAATTCTCAAAATACATTGAAGATAGATTTTTACACTTATTTCTTTTTATACTTGTTAAAAATTTTGAAGAAATGGCATGTTATCCTGTGAGAATGTATTGTTGGGCTGTGGAGCTGCTATTGACACGTATGTAAAGGGTAGTAGTTCTGCTTGGTAACTGATGGAGAGCCAACCTGTTCCTTATTGGAGCCTGTTGGTGGAGTGTGGCCGGAGCTCTGGTTAGGACTTTTTAAAACTAACACCTGAGGAAATTGTATTTTGTATTTTCTGATAGTGAGATGTCTCAGAGCTTTTTGCTAATATATGTATTGCTCTTTAGAGATGTAAGGGTATTTTGTGATAATTTTGAATTGATGGTTGAGTTAAGGTAGTGGAAGATAAAGAAGTGGCTCAGCTGGTAGTTCATTAATTTTACATCTAAGGTGGTATATTTGGTTAAAAGTGTTTCATGTTTAGTGATTTTAGGCAATGTGCACAAACATGTAAACTGTGCCCTCCTCTTCATTGTGCTTACTGATATCACTTTGACAGGTGACATATAAGTGCATACTTATCTTTTCATTTGCAGCATATTTTATAGTGATATTTTGCTTTATTTTCACATGATAGATAAGTGGAACAATTTGAAACCTTTATAATACTAATACATACTAAATAGAAATAATAAAATAACAAAATGTACTCTAGGTAGATAAGGGTAGATAGAAGTTATATGTAAGGTGTGTGTATCGTATCGCACAACTTAAATATTTGGGTTGAAAATGACCATAAAAGGCCTGACCTGTTTCATGTATTTGGGGCTTACTGGGTGGACTTTACAATAATATCAATTTTTAATTACAATTCTTTCCTTAGATTTTTCGTGAAGCTCGAAGAACAGTACCTAGTATTGTTTACATGCCTCACATTGGTGATTGGTGGGAAGCTGTCAGTGAAACTGTGAGAGCAACTTTTCTGACTTTGCTACAAGATATACCATCATTTTCACCTATATTTTTATTGTCTACCTCTGAAACTATGTACAGTGAGCTGCCTGAAGAGGTAAGGATTGTCTGAATGTTTATCTTTATTATATTGTTTTAAAATAGTTGACCTTGTAAATTTGATACATTTTAATTACCATTAAATCAGCACTGTCAAGATTCATGCCTTAATTGTACCACTTATTAGCTGTGTGACTTAAGCAAGTTTGTTTCTTTGTTTTGGTATAATAGTGATATATTCCTCACTGTTGTTGTGAAGATTGAGATCATCCATGCTTACAGCAGAACTCAATATGGATATATACAGTACCTACTAAGATGATTTTAGGTGTATCAACATCAATTCCATTGTAATTATCCTTATCCTTATCCATTAGATTATTTGGTAGGATTTGACCTTTTAGCTTCTTCATTGGTATCATCATGCTAAATTGAATGTTATTATTATGGTGTATATTTTTCAAATCTGATCTTTAGCCTTTGAGTTCCAATGTGACTTATATTTGATATATTAAAATCACAATTGTGATGGTTGGTGTGGCTCAGTGGATTAGGTGCTGGCCTGAGAGCCCGGGACACATGGCTGAGTGGTGGGCCAGGTCCCCAGTTTGGGGCACATGAGTGGTAACCACACATGGATGTTTCGTTTCCTCTCTTTTTCCCTCATTCCCCCTCATTATAAAAAAATCTTAAAAAAAAAAAATCACAGTTGTTTCAGGAACAATTTGATCAACTCATCAATGAAGATGATTTTTTAAAAAATTATTTTAACACCTGAGCTTACTAGATTTTGAAATAATCTCCTTGAGAAATATTTTGCTAAGATGACACAGTTCATGTAAAAGATTTGCATGTTGCCCTGACTGGTGTGGCTCAGTGGATTGGGCATTATCCTGCATTCCGAAAGGTTGAGGGTTTGTATTCCTGATCTGGCCAGTTCCTCAGTTGGGGGCATGCAAGACATAACCAGTAGATGTTTCTCTCCCTCTCTTCCTCCATTCCCCCCACCCTCTAAAATAAATAAATAAATAAATAAACAAACTAAAAAAAATTGCATGTTTAACTTTTCTAGTACAAATCTTGATTATGTAGAATTTTATGATTAAGATATTTGTTTAAGGGGGGAGGGGGAGGTAGAGGCAAAGAAGGGGAGCAGCTTAGATAAGAACCTAGTATAAAGGAACCATGGACATGAACAACAGGTGGGATTGACTTTGGGGGGAATGGGTGGGTGGGGAGGAGGACAGAGGGGAGCAAAAAGGGGATGGATGTAATACAACAACAATAAAATTGAAAAAAAAAAAGATATTTGTTTACTAAGTTTTAAAATTCTGTTTTAGTGCTTGTTAATAATCTTATGAAAGTGGATTTATACAATTTATAGGTCTTGTAGGAAAGTATATTGAATGTTGAAATTCAGTTTTGGTGGTTCAGAATTTGATGTTTGAAGATCATTAATCAAAATGTTGATTAGTATTATATTAGTATTATAAAGTAGGAATGTACTTGAAATTGGTTTAGAAAATGGACTGAACTTGAAAATAACTTAGGAGCTTTTTAAATTTAGTTTCTCACTGTTGATTAATTTATAAGAGATAAATAATTATCACTTACAAGAGATAAACAATATTTGCAATAATCAAGGTTCTGGTTAGGAGTATATAATTACCTGAAGTTTCACTTACATTGTTTGAAAAATTTGTAAATGAAAGTCTTATGAATCTATCTTCTTACAGAAATTTTAATTTACCTACTTCTACTATTTGCATATGTGTTTTATTGTTGGATTAATTTTTTAAAAATTGTTTTTAAAGATTTTTTATTTATTATCTTTAGAGAGGGGGGAAAGGAGAGAGACCAAGAGGGAGAAAGACATCAATGTGTGGTTGCCTTTCACCTGCCTCCAACTACCGACCTGGCTGGAGACAGGGCTTGCAACCTGATTATGGCTGGGGAATCGAACCCGTGACCTTTGGGTTCGTAGGCTGGTGCTTTATCCTCTGTGCCACCAGCCAGGGCTGGATTAATTAATTTTTTTTTAAAGATTTTATTTCATTATTTTTAGAGAGAGGGGAAGGGAGAGAGGCAGAGAGGGAGAGAGGCATCAATGTATGGTTGCGTTTCACCTGCCTCCAGCCACAGACCTGACTGGAGACCTGGTTTGCAACCTGGTTATGTGCCCTGGCTGGGGAATCGAACCTGCGACCTTTGGGTTTGCAGGCTGGCGCCTTATCCATTGTGCTACCAGCCAGGGCTGGATTAATTTTTTAAAGTTCACATTACATTGTGTACATTGTCAATTATGCTGTATTGTTGTCATATTTTAATTTTTCTTAATTTTATTGTTGTTGTATTACATCCATCCCATTTCTCCTCCCCTCTCTCACCTTTCCCACCCACCCACTACCTCCCACTTGTCCATGTCCATGGTTCTTCCATGCTAGTTCCTTGAATAAACTGCTCCCCTTCTTTCCCTCCACCTCCCCCCCACCCCCTCATTGTATTCATGTATCTGGTTCTATTTTGCTTGTTTATTTGTTTTGTTCATTAGTGTCCTGTAATGGGTGAGTCATATGGTATTTGTCTTTCACTGACTGGCTTATTTTACTAAGCATAATACTTTCCAGTTCCATCCATGTTGTTGCGCAGGGTAGGAGTTCTTTCTTTCTGCTGTGGAGTATTCCATTATGTAAATTACCAAAGTTTTTTGATCCATTCATCCACTGATGGGCATAGGCTGTTTCCAGCACTTGGCTATTGTAAATAGTGCTGCTATGAACATAGGGGTACATAGGTTCTTCTGAATTGGTGTTTCAGGGTTCTTTGGGTATAATCCTAGCAGTGGAATTGCTGGATCAAAAGGTAGTTCCATTTTTCATTTTTTCAAGAAACTCCATGCTATTTTTCATAGTGGCTGCACCAGTCTGCATTCCCACCAACAGTGCACCAGGGTTTCCTTTTCCCCACATCCTTGCCAACACTTGTTTGTTGATTTGTTGAGTGCCCTTCTGACAGGTGTGAGGTGGTATCTTATTGTGGTTTTAATTTGCATCTCTCTGATGGCTAGTGATGTTGAGCATTCTTTCATACGCCTTTGGGCCCTTTGTATGTCCTCCTCAGAGAGTTGTGTGTTCAGGTCCTTTGCCCATTCTTTAATTGGGCTGTTTGTCTCCCTGGGATTGAGTTGTATAAGTTCTTTATATATTTTGGAGATCAAACCCTTTTCTGAGGTATCATTGGCAAATATGTTTTCCCATACAGTTGGTTTCCTTTTAATTTTGCTGGTGTTTTCTTGAGCTGAACAGAAACTTTTCAGTTAAAAAAAAAGATTTTATTGATTTATTTTTAGAAAGAGGGGAAGGGAAGGAGAAAAACATCGATTGGTTGCCTCTCATGTCCCCAGCAAGGGACCTGGCCCATAATCCAGGCATGTACCCTGACTGGGAATTGAACTGGAGACCCTTTTGGTTTGCAGGCTGACACTCAGTATGCTGAGCCACACCAGCCAGGGCTATGGGAATTCTTTTAGACTACTGATGACATTTTTTATACTAATTGTTCTTAGGAAATCCTCCTCTGTCCCCAAGCCTTTAATTTAAATTCTGCCATTAGAATGGCTTGCTTTGTGTAGTTCACAAACTGAGACCAAAAAATAATTAGTCACCATGGGACTAATGTGTTATTAGGAATTGCTTTTCCTCTGTAAGACAAAATGACAATCTCAACTCTTAGAACTCCTTTAACATTCTCTTGTAAATGTTCCTTGGTATATGTCTCTCTCCTAACCCAGTAGTCCCCAAACTAAGTTTGTATTCAGGACAATACATTGGTATATCTATTTTTTTCCACAATAGGGATATGTTTTACAATAGGAATAATATTAGTAGTATAGTATATTTAAATAAATATGCATATATTTGAGGAAATATGTTCAAATAGGGAAATGTAAATCAAAACTAAAATGAGATACCACTTTATACCCTTTAGGATGGCTATTATCCTAAAAACAGACAATAATGTGTTGGACAGGATGTGAAGAAATTGGAATCCTTAGTGGGAATGTAAAACTATGCAGACTGTTGAAAATAAATGGTATAGTGATTTAAAAACTATTAAATGAAATTACTGTATGATCCAATAATTCCATTTCTGGGTATGTACCCAAAAGAAATGAAAACAGGGATTGGAAGAGATATTTGTACAACCACATTCATAGTGGTATAATTCAAATAGCCAAAAGGTAGAGACAAAAGAATGTTTATTGACAGGTGACTGGATAAACAAAATGTAGCGTATAGTTTCAGTATAACATTATTTAGCTTTTAAAAGGAAGGAAATTTTGACACATACTCTTTGCACAAACCTTGAATACATTATGTTAGGTGAATTAAGCCAGCACAAAAGGACAAATATTATAATGATTCTTCTTCAAGGAATTTTCCTAGAGTAGTCAGATTTATAGAGATAGAAAGTAGAATGGTGGTTGCCAGGGGCTGGGGAAGGGGAGATTGTGGAGAGTTAGTGTTCACTGGGCAGAGTTTCAGTTTGGGAAAATGAAAATATTCTGGAGCTAAATGGCAGTGAGGGCCACAGGCTGTATAATTAAAATTGGTTAAAACAGCAAAATTTATGTTATGACTGTTTTACCACAATTAAGTTCAAAAGGAAGACTGCAATTTAAAAATGAGCTAATAGACATTTCACCAGAGTATATGTACTCACAGGCTGATAAGCATGGAAAAGAATTTTCAATATCATTAGTTATTTAGGAATAAAATGCCACTGCACAATCATTAGAATAGTTACAATAAAAACAAGACACAGGTAATACCAAGTGCTGGCAAGGGTGTAGGGAAGTTTGAGGCTTTGTACATTGCTGGTGGAATTGTAAATTGTGTTGCTGCTTTGAAAGATTTGGCAATTCTTAAAATGTTAGATGTAAATTTACTATATTACTCAGCATTTCCACTCCTAGGTAACTACAGAAGAAAGGCATAAACATATGTGCAAAGAAAGAATTTTATGCAAATGTTCCTATTAGTACTATTCATAATAGTGGAAACAACACAAATATTTATTAATTAATGGATGGCAAAACCAAATGTTGTACAGTATATACATATGGTGAAATACTATTCAGGAATAAATTAATGAATTGATACAGTCTACAGGGTGGATGAACTGCAGTATATTATGCTAATGAGAGAAGCTAGACGCAAAAGACTACCAGTTGTATGAGGCAATTGCTACAACAGGCAATTCTCCAAAGGCAGACAGCAGATCACTGGTTGTCAGGCTGGGTGTCCGAGTGTGAGTGGGATTGACTGCAGAAGGGCACAAGAGAACTTTTTGGAGATGATGGCAGTGTTCTAAAACTGACTTGTGATGGCTGCACAACTGAATTAATTTACCAAAAATTGTTGAGCTTGAAAAATGTTTAAAGAGAGATATTAGAAGGTTATGCTTAAGTATATCTGGAAATGTCAGAGAAAGCATCACCCAGAAAGCATCGGTTTCAGTGGAGAGTTAAAAAACGGGTTAGGATCATATCAATAGATGCTGAAAAAGCATTTGATAAAGTGCAGCAACCATTTATGATAAAAACCCTCAGCAAAATGGGAATAGAGGGAGCATACCTCAACATCATAAAGGCCATCTATGAGAAACCTGAAGCCAACATCATACTTAATGGACAAAAACTGAAAGCTTTCCCCCTAAGATCAGGAACGAGACAAGGC
>PVIW01005113.1:0-35572 GCA_004026585.1 Noctilio leporinus
TGTTTCAGGATTCTTTGGGTATAGTCCAAGTAGTGGAATTGCTGGATCAAAAGGCAGTTCCATTTTTAGTTTTTTAAGGAAACCCCATACTGTTTTCCACAGTGGCTGCACCAGCCTGCATTCCCACCAACAGTGTATGAGGGTTCCCTTTGCCCTGCATCCTCGCCAACACTTGTTGTTTGTTGATTTGCTGATGATTTTTCAACAGGGTTCATGTGCCTTTATTACTCAAAAACTAAAAAATTCTCTAAAAATCCATTGGTGAGGTAAAAGAAATTTGAGATATTTCTATTATTCTATTTTGTATAATATAAATCTCATTAAAATAATGGTTATCAATAACTAATTTGTAAAACATAGCTAATTACATAAAAATTTATTTGTAATTAGAATATTTTGCATACATTATACCAGCCCTAATCAAACTCAGAAATAGTTTTTTGTATATTTCCATTATTAAAAACCCAACATGATGTAGTTTTAAATATTCCTTATGAAAAAAATTTACACCGTGTTCAATCTGAAGCAAGTGTTTATTGATATAGAACAACACCGAGAAGAACAGAGACAGTGAGGCAGTTTACTATTCCACACTACCTTGTTTCTGAAGTTCAATTCCATATTAGACCACAGCACTTGTGACTTGCATTTAAAAGACTACCTTTTCATTATTATTATCAGTACATAAGATAGATCTCTACTTCTTTGCCTTTCTGCCCCTCTTGGCCTGCCTGGCCCTAAATTAACACTTAATCTTTCTCTCCTTTTATTCTCAAACTATTTTCATTAAAAAATTTTTTCACCTGGTGGTCTCTATGACCAGCACTCCAAGTCCACTCTACCATATTCAACTTATATTCGATAGCTGCTTAATTTTGCCTCTCCTTCCTTCTCTCTCTCTCACTACTACTACTACTGCTACTACTACTATTACTACTACTGTCATCCTAGTACTGGGCCTCATCATCTCTATCTTAGACTACTACTATTGCATTGTCTAAACTTTTCACTTTGAGTTTTTCCTATATCTTCAGCCTGTGCACACATTTCCAATTAATCCTCCTAAAACCTGATGTTGATCATGGAGTCTGGAATCAGAGATGACTGCCTTTACTTAGTTTTGTGGTCTCACAGAGCAGCCTTTGACTTAGCCCAGATATTCTGAAAACGAATGTCATCTGTAAAGGAATGAGAAAATGAATGGACTGGGACAGATCATTTCTTCCAGACAAACTAAGCAAACACTTTGTTAGTCAATTATTACACTCTAAGAGGTTTTAGATGATAACTAATGGAACCCTTGGTGAAGGCATGAGTATCAGTTTCCAATATCACCTCCCTGGGGCACCAGCCCAGCTCTCAAATATTGCCTCTGATGACTGTGGCTACCAACAGGCTGACCACACCTCTGGGAGGGGGACACTTCTCTGGTGAAAACCTGAGTGATGTTCTACAACAAACATTGTTGCAGTTGCTTTTCTGGAGGGGATTTCACTGTTAATCTTTATTCCAAAAGTCAATCTTTTCCTTAGCATGAATTATTATGTAGGGATTTTTCTGTGCTGCCAGAACACTTCAGACTGAACTTTTAAATGGAAGAAAGGGCCTTAGGGCACAATTGGGCACCCTTGTGCTGCTTTAGGAATGTATGTTTGTTTTAAATTGGTGCTCCATCTCTAAAGTTCAAGAGGAACCTTTCAAAAAAAACATCAGTGTTTAAAAATATCCAATTTCCTTGCACCTTTGGTCAAGAGTTCATAGTTACTTCCCCTGTTGGAAGAAGCACTGACTTCTCTTCACAATAGTAAAGAAATGAAAAACAATAGATTCTCTTTTCTCTATCATTGATTCATCAGTATCTTTTTTTCTAAAGCTATCTTCACCTGTGTATTCAAGAGCTTTAATTATCTACCTTTGACATTTACAATCACAAAAGTAAATAATGAACACTGAACTCCAGAACACCCTTTCAAATATACTTTACTCTTGCTTACACAGACTTCAAACAGTACTTCCTTGACTTCTGGTGAACAGTTTTCCTCTGTGTGCTCTCACTGAACACTGTGGGCCCCCATAGCTAATGGAGTGCTTCTCACACTGTATTACAGTGGTGGAATGAGTGCACTTCCCCCAGGCCAGCAGAGTCTGTGAGCTTCCAAGAGATAGGGCCCAGGTTTCATTCACCTCTGAATTTCAAAACATAGTAGTTAACATGGACTAGGTGCTCTACAAGCTTATTTGCTGAACGGAATTGGACTGACAAATTGCTATTTAGTCCATGTTCATTACTGGCTAAGGCCAGGACTCCCCAGACAGAAGACAGCAGTAAAATGAAGTAATTATCCAGATCACTGAGAACAAAAAAAAAAAAGTGCTAATTTGGGCAAAGTGAGTAAGCAAGATTTTGCCTAACTGAACTAATCCATCATTTCGTTCAATGCTTAGCTTTGCGAATGGAAATCTGACCTCTGTGAGGCAGTCCTATTCTCTCCTGTGCTTGTGCTATGACTGAGTCATCTGTTTTACATTGACGATGAACATACCCTACACCTCTTACACACAGGATAGAAATCACCTCCTAATACCTGTCAGCTTTCTCATGGTAGTGCCAGTAGTTCTCAGCAGGGTCATTTGAGGGCAGTGTGTAGATGGCTCTGTGGAACTCATGACTGGACCCACATTTTAAAGACCCCACCCCTGGTAGAGTGAGTCACTGATGTCTTCTTTATACACCAAATTCTGCAAGTTGTGTAATTCAACTTTTGGCACATGACTCCTATGAAGTCTGCATAATCCTCTAGACAAAAAATACAATGGGTTTCAATACATTTATCTCTTGGGATGATGATAAACCTTTACTGAATTTTAAGGATTATTAAAGGAAGGAAATAATGTTGCTTTTTACATAGGCCAATACCTTTATTACTGATAATGTAATGTACATATATATTTGTTGACATCTTTTCTTTTCTGGTTCATTTATACTTGATCTAAGCAGGTAAAGCAAATTTACACAACTAAACAACAGATTAGAAATTTAGATAGTTGACTTCTAATCTTTTGTCATTGTTATATACATGTGTCTAGCTTCAGAAATGGCAAGAAAAAACACCACGGATGTTTTTGAACAACACTCTAGAGGAAATGGACCTAACTGATATATACAGAACCTTTCACCCCAAAGAAGCAAAATACACACTCCTTTCAAAAGCACATGGAATATTCTCAAAGATAGACCACATAGTAGATCACAAAACAAGCCTCCACAAATACAGGAAAATTGAAATAATACCAAGCATCTTCTCAGATCACAATGGCTTGAAACTAGAAACCAACCTCAAGGGAAAAAACCAAAAACACTTAACTCATGGCGACTGAATAACATGCTTTTAAGTAAGGAATGGGTAAACAATAAGATCAAAGATGTAATCAAAGTTTCTGGAAACAAATGAAAATGAATGCACAACAGCCCAAAACCTATGGGACACAGCAAAGGCAGTCCTCTGAGGGAAATTCATAGCAATATAGGCTTACCTAAAAAGGTTAGAAGAAACTTACACAAACAACCTACCCATAAAGCTGCAAGAACTAGAGGAGCAACAACAAAGTCCAGAGCAAGCAGAGGGAAGGAAATCATCAAGATCAGAGCAGAATTAAATAACTTAGAGACTCAAACTACAATTCGAAGAATCAATAAGTCCAGGAGTGGGTTCATTGAAAAAATAAACAAAATTGACAAGCCTTTAACCAGACTCATCAAGAAAAAGAGATAGAGGACCCAAATAAACAGAATCAGAAACAACAGAGGAGAAATCACAACTGATACTTCAGAAATACAAAGGATTGTAAGAAATTACTACAAACAACTATATGACAAGAAATATGATAACCTGGGTGAAAGGGACACATTAATGGAAATGTATAATCTACCAAAACTGAATCCAGAAGAAGCAGAAACCCTGAATAGGCCAATAACAACTAGTGAAATTGAAGAAATAATCAAAAATCTCCCAAAGCAGAGGAGAACCAAGATGGCGGAGGAGTAAGTGGACCTACACCAACTCCTTGCAACACCATTGAATTACATTGAATTAAGTTGAATTACAACTTAATTGGGGAGAAATCATCCAGAATAAACAACAAAACACCAACAGGAGATAAGTCTTATTACCAGGGACAGACAGATGAGCCGGTTCATCACAACATGACTGGTAGGAAGTGTGGAGACTCGAGAGGCTGGCGGGGCTCCCATAGGTGGCAGCTGAAGGGACAGAGAAACATCTCAGCAGCTTGGGGTTCCACCTGAGAAGGGTGGGATCTAACCCCCAACTGGGCTTCCCAGCCTACAGCAACACAGCTGACAGTAATACATCACCCAGCTGTGAAAAGCAAAATGCCACCAGGTTTACCCAGCTTGAAAGAAAGACTGAATTCTTAAAGGGACCACTCAGGAAAAATACAGTGGCACCCACTTACCGTGGGCTCCAGCAGAGGGAGAACAGAGTGGACTAGAGACACTAAAGGAGGGTTTGGGTCAGTGGCTTTAGGGGGAGAGTTAAGGGAGCAGACCCTGAGTCCATTGCTGACCCATACAGCCCTCAGACCACTCTCCTCCAAAGGGTAGGAGCCTGGGGGAAAGCCACAGCCCCACCCATAGGAATTAATCCGCCCAACCCGGCAGTGCCTAAACCTGACCTGATCACAGGTTGATTGGATTAACAACTGAATTCATCTGCCCCGCCCAGGGGTGCCTAAAACTGACTGCTGATCACAGACTGATTGGATTAACAACTAATGGAAACAAAGACAGTGGCTCTCTGGTAGTCTCAAACTGGCTGACTAGGCCCAGACTGGGACACAAGCTGATGTCCCCAAGCACAGATCCAAGAAGTAAAAAAAGTGCACCTCTACACCACAGAAGGTCACAACACTAAGACAGTAATCAAAGCAGACAAATCCAAGAAGCAGAAACAAACAAGTTACCTAAAATGGGGAGACAAAGAAATAAACCCTCAGCAAATAGAAAGAGGAATCCCCAGGAAGAGTGCAAAATGAAATAGAGGCAAGCACCCTATCAGACATGGAATTCAAAATAACAATGATAGAGAAGCTCAATGAGCTCAGTGAGTTCAAAGAAAACTACAAACAACTCCAGGGGAACTACGAACTCCAGGAAAGCTACAAGAAACTTACTGAGAACTACACCAGCATTAAAAAGGACCTAGAAACCATCAATAAGAGCCAAGAGGAAATGAAGAATACAATTTCTGAATTGAAGAACACAGTAGAAGGAATCAAAGGCAGGCTAGAGAAAGCAGAGGATCGGATCAGCGAGCTGGAGGTCAATGTAGAAAAAAATTCCCAGGCAGTGCAACAAAATGAAAAAAGACTGAAAAAGAATGAAGAAGTTTTAAGAGAGCTGCAGGACAACATGAAATGTAATAACATTCGTATCATAGGGATACCAGGAGAAGAGGAGGAGCAAGGGATAGAAAACCTCTTTGAAAAAGTAATGACAGAAAACTTCCCTAACTTGAAGAGAGAAGAGGTCATGCAAACTCAGGAAGCACAGAGAGTCCCAAGGAAGATGAACCCAAAAAGGCCCACTCCAAGACACATCATCA
This sequence comes from Noctilio leporinus, assembly GCA_004026585.1. Lineage (NCBI taxonomy): Eukaryota > Metazoa > Chordata > Mammalia > Chiroptera > Noctilionidae > Noctilio > Noctilio leporinus. The sequence continues at coordinate 5,625 of PVIW01005113.1, forward strand.
TGAAAATGGCAAATTTCAAAGACAAGGAGAGAATCCTAAAAGCAACAAGAGAGAAACAGCTAATAACATTAAGGGGGTTCCCATAAGGTTATCAGCTGATTCCTCAACAGAAGCACAACAAGCCAGAAGGGAATGGCAAAAAATATTTCAAGCAATGAAAAACAAAAAGGCCTGCAACCAAGAATACCCAGTGAGGCTCTCATTCAAAATGGAAGGTGAAATAAGGAGTTGCCCAGACAAAAGAAGTCTAAAAGAATACATCTCCATCAAACCAGCATTGCAAGAGATGCTAAAAGGTCTGCTTTAAGAAGATCACGAAACAGACAGATAGAAACACAGGTACAAAGGTAAATGGATTAAATGTACCAATCAAAAGACACAGGGCAGCTGAATGGATAAGGACCAACTGTAACTTATGAATGCTTTAAAGTGGTCTTATTATAAATAGATTTTACTAAATAAGGTACAATTTTGTATATTACTTGTATCTGCATTCCTGCAGGTTAAGTTTTCTTAGATTGGGATCATTTCACAATATGGGAAAATCAGGTTACTTGCAATAACTCAGAAAAATCGAATGCAGTTAAGGAAGAAGAAAAACAAAAAAATGTGGACATATATAAAAGACATGCTATCTTTCTTATTCACTGTTATAAAATGTGTGCTTATTTGTGGGTGTGTAATATATAGATTTTGTTAGCAATTTATGTTTTAAATAGCAACTAACTGGACATGGGTTTGTTGTGAAATCAATAAATCTTTAGGTTAGAAAAGATGCTGTGAATGAAGATCAATTTGGATGGAATTTGCAAACTGCTAAACTATATGATTTGTGTACATAGACAATATATATTCTCATATTAGCATGTAAATTAGATGAGATTCCTTTCAACTAAATCATGGAAATATACATTTCCAGTTATGAAGGCCCCAACTGGGGATGCTTGGGAAAAGGAATTAATGCTATAGTAAACTTTATTATTGAAATGTGAACATACCTAATCTCTACCTCAACAGACTCTTAAATAGTTTAGGGGTTAGTTTAGGACTGCATAGGAAGTCAACCACAAGTTTAAAAAATAGCTAGAATAATATTCTACAAAATTATTTAAATCCTAGGGATTTTTTTTTTTTTACCTCAACTTAGTAGACATAATAAGTTCTACTCTGGGAACCAGCTGAGCACTGAAAATGCCATTATTTCTGAAGGCTTCAACTTGTAAAACACATGTAGAGGAAAAACAGAGGGTATCGAAAGAAGTAAGACCTGTGTACAGCCTAAATAAATATATAAACAAACAAACCAATCTACTATTTAAGATGGAAAACTGCAAAAAGAGTAAGTTGTAGTTCCAGTAGCTTAAAATAAAGCTGAGTTGTATTATTGGAGTGGGGAGGATCTGACTCAAAAACCAAATTCATTTTCTACTATGGGTTTGGCACTGTCTCTAGGACAACTTTCACAAAAGTGAGTTCTGTAATACACCATTTCTGTGATATATTTCACAAAAATACCATTCCAGAGTAAAAAAAGTATTAAAGAAGAAAAATATGCTTAATTTTGCTACAATATATCTAAAACACTATCACTTAACATGTAATAATTATGTAAGCTATTGGCAAGTTTTAAATTTTTTGTATTAACTCTTCAAAATCAAGTATGTACTTTAAATGTGTGTAAAAATATGTATGGGTGTAAATGTATTTTTGCATGCATTTGGTTATATTGCAATTTATATTACCTAAAACATTAATTCTTTAAACAAATGAATTAATGTAGGCATTTTGGCATAATGAAAAGAAAACTTTGTATTAATATGATTTGAGAAACTGACAGAAGGCAGTAATTAAATGGTGAATTTTCTGGATGTGAAAGGAAAAAAAGAAAAAAGAAAAACTACACATTGGTGGCTACAGAATAGACAGGGGGGTGTTAAGAAGAACAAAGTAAACAGAGAAGCCAAAGAACTTATATGCATGACTCATGGACATGAACTAAGGGGGGCATTGCTGGAAGAAATGGGGTACTGGGTGGAGGTGGCAAAGGGGGAAAGTTGGGACAACTGTAATAGCAAAATAAATAAAATATACTACTACTAATAATAAAATCTCCCAAAGCATAAGAGCCCAGGAACAGATATCTACACAGGTGAATTCTACCAAACATTTAGAGAAGAACTAACCCCTATCCTTCTCAACCTATTCCAAAAAATCCAACAAGAGAGATGACTCCCAAACTCTTTCTGTGAGGCCAATATTATTCTAAATCCAAAACCAGGTCAAGACACAACTAAGAAAGAAAACTATAGGCCAATATCTCTGATGAACATAGACGATGAGATTCTGAACAAAATATTGGCCAACTGGGTCCAGCAATACATTAAAAAGATTGTACAACATGATCAAGTGGGTTTCATCCCAGGAATGCAAGGATGGTACAGCATTTGCAAATCAATAAATGTAATGCACCACGTAAAGAAAATGAAAGACAAAAATCACATGATCATTTCAATATATGTTGAAAAAGCATTTGATAAAGTACAGCAACCATTTATGATAAAAACCCTCAGCAAAATGGGAATAGAGGGAATAAACCTCAACATCATAAAGGCCATATATAAGAAACCCGAAGCCAATATCATACTCAATGGGAAAACCTAAAAGCTTTCCCCCTAAGACCAGGAACAAGACAAGGTTGTCCACTTTCTCCACTTCTGTTCAACATCATTTTGGAAGTTCTAGCCACAGCTATCAGATAAGAAAAAGGAATCAAAGCTATCCAGATTGGAAAGGAGGAAGTCAAACTGTCATTATTTGCAGATTACATGATACTGTACGTAGAATATCCTATGGACTTCACCAAAAACTTACTTGACCTAATGAGCACATTTAGCAAAATAGCTGGATATAAAGTCAATATTCAGAAATCAAAAGCATTTTTGTATATCAATAATGAAACATAAGACATAGAAGCTAGAAAACAAATCCCATTTACCATAGCAACAAAAAAAATAAAGTACTTAGGAATAAACTTAACCAAGGAGGTCAAAAACCTATACTCAGAAAACTACAGAACATTGAAGAAAGAAATTAAGAAAGATACAAATAAATGGAAGCATATACCATGTTCATGGATGAGAAAAACTAACATTGTTAAAATGTCCACATCATCTAAAGCAATCTATAGATTCAATGCAATCCCAATTAAAATACCAATGACATACTTCACAGAGATAGAAAAAATACTTCAAAAATTTACATGGAGCTAAAAGCACCCATGAATAGCCACAGCAATCTTAAGAAAGAACAAGGTAGGAGGAATCACAATACCAGACATCAAATTATACTACAAGTCTACTATAATCAAAACAGCCTGGTACTAGCATAAGAATAGACATATAGATCAATGGAACAGAATAGAGAGCCCAGAAATAAATCCAGGACTCTATGGTCAATTAATATTCAACAAAGGGAATGGAGCATAAAATGGAGTAAAAACAGTCTCTTCAACAAGTGGTGTTGGGACAACTGGACAGCAACATGCAAAAAGATAAAACTAGACCATCAACTTACACCATACACCAAAATAAACTCAAGATGGATGAAGGACTTAAACATAAGCAGTGCCACCATAAAGGTCCTGGAGAAAAATATAGGCAGTAAAATTTTAGATATCCTACCCAGAAATATGTTTACTGATACTTCTCCAAAGGCAAAGGAAATAAAAGAACAAATCAACAAATGGGACTATATCAAATTGAAAATTTTCTGTTCAGCTAAAGAAAATATCAGCAAAATTCAAAGGGAACCAACTGTACGGGAAAACATATTTGCCAATGATACCTCAGACAAGGGTTTGATCTCCAAAATGTATAAATAACTTACATGACTCAGCACCAGAAAGACAGATAGCTTAATTTAAAAATGGGCAAAGGACCTGAACAGACTATTGGCTGAGGAAGACATACAAAGGGCCCAGAGGCATATGAAAGAATTCTGAACATCACTAACCATCAGAGAGATAAGCAAATTAAGACTACAATAAGATACCACCTCACACCTGTCAGAATGGCAATCATCAACAAATTAACAAACAACAAGCATTGGCGAGGATATGGGGGAAAAGGAACCCTGGTGCACTGTTGGTGGGAATACAGGCTGGTGCAGCCACTATGGAAAACAGTATGGAGTTTCCTTAAAAAAACTAAAAATGAAACTGCTTCTTGATCCAGCAATTCCACTACTAGGACTATACCCAAAGAACCCTGAAATACCAATTTATAAGAACCTACGTAACCCTATGTTTACAGCAGCGCTATTTATAATAGACAAGTGCTGGAAACAGTCTAAGTGCCCACCAGTGGATGATAGGATCAAAAAACTTTGGTACATTTACACAATGGAATATTACACAGCAGAAAGAAAGAAGGAACGCCTACCCTTTGCAACAACATGGATGGAACTAGAAAGTATTATGCTTAGTGAAATAAGCCGTCAGTGAAAGACAAATATCATATGATCTCACCCATTACAGGACAATAATGAACAAAACAAACAAACAAGCAAAACAGAACCAGACACATGAATACAATGAACAGACCTTCAGTGGGCAGAGGGGCTGGGGGCAGGGAGGAAGAGTAGGCAAAGAAGGGGAGCAGTTTAGTCAAGGAACTGGCATGGAAGAACCATGGACATGGACAACAAATGGGATTGACTTTGTGGGTGAGTGGGTGGGTGGGGAAGGGGACAGAGGGGAGGAAAAAGGGTATCGGTGTAATACAACAACAATAAAGTTAAATTAAAAAAAAAAGAAAAGAAAAATGGAAGTAGAGATAGTGCTTTCAAACAAACAAACGAACAAACAAAAGAAATGGCAAGAAAAATTCTTACTGTGCTTCATGAGTCAGCATAATTTTCAAAAAACATGTTGCATTTGTAAATTTAAATCTTTCCACTTACAAGTTATTATTTAATTTGCAGATAATTAAGAAAACTACACTGAATACATAATTATATTCAAAATCAATACTGTCAAACATAAAAGACTTTTTAAACACTCTAAAGGCTTAAATGCAGGATGAGTACTTTTTAAGATCAGTGGCAGAGAATATATTTAATGAAAACTACCAGACAGAATTACATTACTTCTGATAGTATGGAGAAGTAGAGAGAAACTGGATATCAGAAAAATCCTCATTTGAGACTCAGTTTCAGCAGTCATGAAGTTTTGTGATAGTGGTCAAGTCACAGAAACTTACTCAATCTCCTTTGGCTCACCTGAAATAGAAATAATAGTTTCAACTTTATCTAATTCCTGAGATTGTTTTGAGAAGAACATGAAATACCATTAAGTGAAAATAATTTTGAAATAATGGAAAGCAACAATATAAAGACATGGCTATTGTTTTGGCTTGTGGCTATTGATTAGATGATGGCAGTAATGACTTGATATTGGTCACCAGATACATCTCTGATGCTCTGTTGTTAGTTAATGCAATTATCATAACAGCAAATTAATTTTTGTTCAGATTCAGTCATCTGCAAGGGTGAAATATTTGTTTCAATATCAAGTGAAAAACATGTTAGTTTCAATAGAGAATGCCAAATAAACACATATACCCTACAGATCTGCCTGAAAAAGACAAAAAGTCCTATTTCTTAAAATTAAAGAATTCTCATCTGGCTTTCTCTGCACTCTTATAGGCCAAGCTTATTAGCAAATACCAATGGTATTTTATTAAATTGACTATAAAAGGATAAACTTCAGATTCAGGCCTAGCCTTCCTTGATTTGCTTATTGGAGATGCAATTTTAGCAACTCCTGCTCAAGCTTTCTAAAAGAGGAAGGAGAAAGAAAGAAGGAAGGAAGGAAGGAAGGAAGGAAGGAAGGAAGGAAGGAGGGAGGGAAGGAAGGGAGGGAGGAAGGAAAGAAAGAGAAAGAAAGAAAGAAAGAAAGAAAGAAAGAAAGAAAGAAAGAAAGAAAGAAAGAAAGAGAAAGAAAGAAAGAAAGAAAAGAAAGAAAGAGAGAGAGAGAAAGGAAGGAAGGAAGGAAGGAAGGAAGAAAAGGAAGGAGGGAGGGAAGGTCAGGGAGGATGAAAGGAAGGGAAGGGAAGAATGAAGGAAGGAAGGAAAGGAAGGAAGAAAGGGATGAGGGAAGGAAGGAATCAGGGAGGGAGGAAGAAAGGAAGGAAGGGAGGAGAGAGAAAGAAGAGAAAAAGGATATGAGATAAAAAAAACTAGTGAATAAATTTAAACTGATATGGGAAACAAACAGGTGGGCAATACCTGCAGCAAAGGAAAGAAACCTTAGTGCAGGCATATGGTCATTTACACGTCGCCATGGGGTTTGGGAGCTAACCTAGTCATAATCCACTACATCTCAGGTAACAGGAAAGCACCTGGAGGATACCAGCCACCTCTCTAAAGTCTTGAGTTCTTAAATAAAGGTGCCATCTTCAACTAGTTTTTTCTTTTTGGGGCTTGCTAAAATCCAAAATACAGTCCATGACTCTTGGTAAAGATTTGTTGCACCATAGGAAATAATCTTTGTTTTTCTACATATCATTAGTTCTCAATTATGTTCAATAAGACTCCTCCCCAACACTAACTGTTACAGGTTTAGAAAAATGTAGAGGCATTACTGTCATTTTCTGGGTTTTGTCAAAATGATTATCCTTCAACAAAGGTATGATGAAGAAAGAGTCTTGGTAACGTCCTATTGGTTTTCTTAGCAGTGGCAGCAAAAACACCTGAAGTAAAAAGAAGGAACCTCTCAGTGAATAAGGTGCTGGCGTGCGAACCCAAAGGTTTCTGGTTTTATTCCCCAGCCAGGGCACAAAACCAGGTGGCAAGCCAGGTCTTTAGCCAGGTCCATAGCTGGAGGCAGGTGAAAGTAACCATATACTGATGCGTTCCTCTCTGTCTCTTCCCCTCTCTCTAAAATAATAAATAAAATCTTTAAAAATGTTTTAAATGTAGGAACCAAAAGGAGCTCCTTTCCCCCGTCAACTTTAAATTTCACATGTTTTTGCATGTGAGAAATTATTAAATTAGATAATATCAATATAATATATGCCCCAACCTAATTAGTGCCCAAATATATTTTGGGGGATATTTTGGTGTCATGTGGGGAAAAGGGTGTTTCATACTCAACAAGTTTGAGAAATACTAAATTAAACTGGGTTTCAAAGAATTTTTCTCCGGTGAATTTCGCAGAGCTACAATATGCCATCAACATGTACTGAGATTATTCTAAAAAAGCATTTACAAAATTTATTTAACCATGAAATTCTTTTTCTGGAAGAAATGTGGTTAAGAAATGCAGGTCCGTGGTATGGCAGAAATAGGTCAAAGAGTTCATCAGGACCATTTAATAGTTGTCTTTGTGTGGTTAATTCTACTTAAGCCAATCCATGTAGCCACAGAGAACCTATTGTCTTGCAAGGTTTTGTTTATTTAAGAGCTGATACAGTTTGCTTTGAGGGAAGAGAAAACCAGATTTAATCAGCACCAGCAATTCCAAGGATTTTTTTCCCCTGGAGTGACAGCCATCTTAAATGGTTTAAGCTACCTTTTCCATTAAGTCACAAGGTACCAATACTGTTTCACCTTAATTTCACTGGAGAGAGTGGGGACTCACATCTATGAAAGTACAGAAGTTATTACACAAACCACAAAATACTTGTGCGTCCTCATTTCTAGAAATTCTTGGAAAACTGGTTTCACAATTTAAAAGAGAATATACAATAGCATGGAAGAGAAGTATTAATACCTAATGCATCTGTATCTAGCTTTCAGGAATTCATCTTTGAATTCAAATTTCCTAACTTCGAGTCTCTGACATTCCTTTCCCTGGTTTCCAAGGTAGTCCAGCTAGGGCACAGCTGGTGACACCCATCAGATGACTGTTGCTGCTACAGTAGAAATTCAGACCAGCTATTCATTTCAGAAGACTGTCCTATAATCAGAATAACAAGGACAATTTTTGTGTTGTTTTGTTTGGTTTTCTTGAAGGGTGGTGGGAAGGACCTGGATTTTATCTGATTTCACAAAGCTCCTTTCCCTGAGCTGGAGTGGAGCCTCCCACAATACGACAGTAGCTCCCAAGCTGTTCAGCGGCTGTGGCAGCTCAACCATGCAATTTTACAGCAGGCAGCAAACAAGGCAGAGAATTCAGGGTTAAAAACTCAAGTGAAGTTTTGTCTTCTACAGTAATGAAAGCTGACTAAAAGAGTAAATCAAATGGATCTCCTAACAAAATGAAAACAGCTGCTTGGCCTGGCTTGGTCTCTGATTTAGGTTAAGTAATTATTGCTCTAGTGTGGTTCAAGGTTGTTCTGTATTAGTGAAATAGGATAGCACATGAAAATCATCCAATTTTTTAATTTACTGTAGCATCAGAAATTCCGCTGTATAAAAAATTCAAGAAATGTAAGCTTCTAAAAACTTTACCTATAAATCTTTTCAAATATCAATTGATTAAATCTTTCAAGACATAATTACTCAATCTATAATTACATTATAGAATAACCTTTAGTGTCTGTGCTGAGAAAATATTTTAATATTTCAACTTTAAAACACTACATTTTTCTAGTTTTACCATAGTGATATATCTCAATTACCAAGTATCTGTAAAGATAATTTTTTTTGGTATACTTTCCTATGAAGAGTAACCATTGAATACTGTTTGAGCCTCCAAACAAATCTAGTTAACAGTGCAAATCTTTTTATCTTTTAATTCCACCTTGGCATACCAATACTGGTTGAGAAGAAAAATAACGGAGAATCAGAGCAAAGGAATATTGTTGAGGAAGAAGTTTCTGTGTTTAACACTTTTCAAAGTAAAACAAGTTACTCAAATCACTTTGGGTTCCATTTCTTGTTTGTGGATTTTTGCTTTTGATTTTTCTATCATTAGTGTCATTCCTCCCTTCTTTAAGCACTTTATTTCTACTTCTGCTTGCCTATGATAACAAAGGACAAATCAGTGACAGGTTTTTAAAAAATGATGCTCCAGTAATTATGTATTTTTAAATGGCTAAATAAAAAAAGTATATCTGATATAAGATGTTATGTTCTTGAAGAAAATGGTGACAAAGTCTTGGCCACTGTGGACTGTTAAGTTAATCTCCCTAATACCACTGAATAAAATGCTTAAATGTCTGAATAAATAATAGCATTATTTTCCAACACTAACAACTATTATAGAATAACATTTCTTCAATAAAGTGACATCTTTGAACATTTTAGTTCACTAAGGTACATTCAAATTATCTCTCAACAAAAAGGGAAGAGAGAGAAGACTGCATCAGAAAGTTACCACTTTAAAGAAAATTACTTAGGTGGTGTAAAGCCCAGGGGAAAGCCTCAGCTGTCCTTGTTATAATTATTATTGGTGGGGCCAAAACATGACATATTTACCTTTCCAGTGGGATAGTTTCGTAGCTTCACCAAGTCTTAATAGTATTTCTTGTTTGTCTTTGCCTATTATCCTAACTAGTGCTTGCCAGCACATGAGAATAACAGAAACAGCAGTTACACATTTCTTATTTTTCCAAAATGATTTCCTGTTATGATCCTTCTTGGGAGGGTGGTCAATATTTCTTACATGGAGAATATATCATGTTTCAGGTTCCCATTCAGAAATTATGTTGTGGAACTAGGTCAGCAGTGTATGATTAATGTAAAGGTTAGAGAGCAACTCAGTGAAAAGCAAAATTTTAAAGGGTTAAATTTTCCCATTTCAGACAATTAATGTAAATTCTGTTAACTGAGCTCTTCCAAGATGATAGGGCCCAAGAAGCAAGTCTACATTCTTAGCTGCCTACAGTCCAAGGAGGATACATAAAGGAATGGTCCCACCACTTTGCATAGCCCGTGTTTTTCTTTAAGAAGCACAAAGCCTGTTGTTATTGCATAATAAATCTTAGTAAATAGGTAAATGTCATTCATTCAAATGCATCAAGAAAATTGGCATAGTCAGAGCCACTTAAACAGTACATCCTTAATTACTGAGCCCAAGTATAAAGTCAAACTCAATTCAGTTCTCTGTAGACATGGCCATAAGCAGTGTTAAAGCAATGCTTTCAGACGGAATCCCTAGGCTGAAAGGAGAATCTCTTTCCCTGAAAATCATTTACCTTCCTGTCAAATGCTTCTTGTGAGACATGGATCTTTCCCTAGCTCTTAGTTACTCCTGATATTTCTCCACCTTTGAATAATCTTTTAGTTGCCAAATTTTCATGAGTCCTACTCTTGGAACAAATGTCTTCTGAACCTACACTAAAAATGTCTTGTCCTGTATTTCTATATTTTTTTTCTATTTTTTTTTTTCTGGATTAATCTCTGAAGATTTTACTATTTCCTCTCTAATCTTGAAAGGATTCCAAGGATAAATCTAGTAGACACTAAGTAATTAGCATCAATAATGAATTTCTTGGTTTAGAAAATAGTTTCTAACCTAGTGCTCAGCTCCAGAGAGAACACATAGCAGGAAGAAAGTAAACACCTATAGTGATTAATGTGATAGGGTGAAGGCTTCATCCTTTTCATTCATATTTATTGATAAGTGTTCCTATAACACTTGATTACATATGAAATATAAAACATTACATATAATTACATACAATCAGGTTGTATATAGGTGAAGGTCCTGGATTTTATGGGTTTGATCAAAGGCACCAGGTGGCTCAAGGTAGTTGAAATCAACCACCCAACATTTCAGCACGGCTACCTAGTAATTGGGAATCTGATCCAACTTTGTTCTGAAGAATTTATTCAATGAAGGAGTTCTTTGTTAGGGAGCAAAATCCATGCTAAATGGTTCTTTTCAACTGCCTTTGTTTCCTAGATCACATATGTTTAGCCTGAGGATGAGCAGGGTAAAGAAAAATGGAGTTTCCAAAGATTACATTCTTTAAACTCTTCCTCCACTTTCTTCCCCATTTATTTCAGGGCTAATACAGAGCCTCTCTCCAACAACCCAGAGTCTTCCAAGCAGAAAACCATTCTGTACATGCTTATTAAAGAAGGCCATGACACTTTGTATGAAAATAAGATCAGACAGATGAAGTACAGAGACTATCCTGAACAACACTTGCCCTTGAAAAGTGTGAAGTGTTTCTTACAATCCCACAGTTCACATTCTTGCAGCCAACCATTTCAAAGCATATTTCCCACACATTTTCCCTTTCCCTCTTAAATTCTCTAATGAAGAAATTTCTGTTCTAAAAAAAGGTAATTGATTCAAAGTAACCAAGTAACTGCTTAGTTAACAATATTTCATTATATATAATTCTCATTTTAAGTTTAGAAAATTTAGAAAATAGAATTTTAATTAAAAAAACAAAGCTGTTTTGGCAACTATTCTACACTGATATATAGGTTACTCTGCATCATAGATACTTCCCTTGAGGATGGCTGAAATATGAGATGATGTCTCAACTTTCATAATCTGTAAATAGTGGCAACCATGTCAAAAACAAGGGCCTTTACAATACAGAAAATTCAGCCATGGATTTGATTAATTAAAACTTTTGTAGTAAAATATTTACTCCTACTCTCAAATCAAAGAATTTTTGAGCTGAAGAGGCCCTTAGCAACTATCTTTTCCAAAGCTGTCATTTTATATCTGAAGATATTAAGGCCTTGAAAGGTGAAGTAATGCATCCAAGGTCACCCAGCAGGTCAGTAGATGAGCCCAGATTACCTCTTTCTTCCTTCCCAAGCAGTAGTGTTAAAACAACCACATTTTAAATAACATTTTACTTCATATTGTATCTCTTTACATAATTTCCAATTCATAAAATTAAACATTTTAGTCCTCTACTCTTTAGCACTTCCTAAGCAATAACAGATTCAGTCACAAGAGCTTGATCATTCCCAACCAACATTCCTATTCCTTGAATCCGATCCAGACTTTCCCCATAGTTTTTCCTATAAAGCTATCCAAATTTTGTATTTAGAGAAATTAAGGTCTTAGAATAAATATCACATCTAACTACAAATAGTACTTTTATATGGCAAGATCTTTAAACAATGCATTGAGTTTCTGAACCAAGTGCCAAGTCTATAATTAAAAACTAATCAATTTATGGTTTTAAAATACTCCAGAAAAAAAGATGGAGTAATAGATGAAATAAGATTAGCAAAATGATAATTTAATTATAATTGTTATAAAATTATAGTTGGTAATAAATACATGTGGTTTATTGTACTATTTTATTCAGTAAATATTTTAAAATTTTCATAATAAAATGTTTATTTTAATTGATTTTTCAAATTAATCCATATATTTACTGCATTGGGAAGAACTTAAACAGTTACTAAATCTCAATATACACAAGTGGACTGTTCTAATCAACAGTAAAAAGGTAAAGGAAATAAAATAATGTCTTCATCTTTTCTTTTGTGTAAAAAATCATAAAACATGACCTTAGCCATCTTAACCATTTTTAAGTGACAAGTTCAATAGTATTTAGTATAATCACATTAACTGTGGAATGAACATCCAGAACTTTTTCATCTTGCAAAATTGTAATTCCCCATTAAATAACACTGGAACGAACCATTAAATAACAACACACATTTCTCCTTCCCTCAACCCCTGGCCACCACTACTGTTGCTACCACTATTTCCATTTCTAAGAACTGGACTATAAATATCTAATGTAAGTAGAATCCTATGGTATTTGTCTTTTTGTGACAGGTTTATTTCACTTAGCATAATATCCTTAGGGTTCATCCATCTTGTAACATGGGACAGGATTTTCTTCCTTTTTTTAAAAGTATACTTTATTGTTTATGCTGTTATAGTTGTCCCAATTTTTTTTCCCTTTTCTCTTCTCCACCAATCCACCTCCAGCAATCCCGCACCTGTTAGTTCATTTCATGCATGTAAGTTCTTTGGCTTCAGCCTTTCCTACCTTATTCTTAACTTCCCCTTATGTTGTATCTACCAATTATGCTTCTTAATTCCTGCACCATTTCCCAATCCCCCTCCAAATGATAACCTTCCAAATGATCCCCATACCTATGATTTTGCTCCTATTCTGGTTGGTTGTTTAGTTTATTTTGGTTTTCATTTTTTAGGTTCTGTTGTTTACAGTTGAGTTTGTTGTCATTTTAATGTTCATAATCTTGATCTTTTTCTTAAGTCCTTTCGACATTTCACATAATAATGGCTTGGTGATGATGAACTCCTTTAGCTTTACCTTGTCTGGGAAGCACTTTATCTGCCCTTCCATTCTAAATGATAGCTTTGCTGGCTAGAGTAATCTTGGTTGTAGGTCCTTGCTTTCCATCATTTTGAATATTTCTTCTTGCCAGTCCCCCCAACTTTTTAAAATTTATTGTAATGCTATTATTATTTTAAAAGATTTTATTTATTATTTTTAGAGAGAGGGGAAAGAGTAGAGGCATAGAGGGAAAGACACATCAATGTATGGTTGCCTTTCACCTGCCTCCAGCTATGGACCTGGCTGAAGACCTGGCTTGCAACCTTGTTATGTGCCCTGGCTGGGAATCAAACCAGTGACCTTTGTGTTCACAGGCCGGTGCCTTATCGACTGTGCCACCATCCAGGGTGCCAGTTCATTTTTGCCTGCAAAGTGTCTTTTGAGAAATCAGCTGATGGTCTTATAGGAACCCCTTTGTAGGTAACTCTCTTCTTTTCTCTTGTTGCTCTTAAGATTCTCTCTTTATCTTTAAACTCTGGAGTTTTAATTATGAGTTGTCTTAGTGTGGTAATGCTTAGGTCTAGCTTGTTTGGGACTCTCTGTGCTACCTGGACTTGTATGTCTATTTCCTTTGCCAAATTAGGGAAGTTTTATTTCGTTATTTTTTCACATAAGTTTTCAATTTCTTGCTTTTCCTTTCTTCTTTCTTGCATTCCTATGATTCACATGTTGGCACATTTAAGGTTGTCCCAGAGGTTCCTAAGCCTCTTCTCTCTCTCTCTTTTTTTTTTTTTTTAATTCTTGTTTCTTCATTCTGTACTGGTTGACTGTTTATTTTTTCCTTATGTTCCAAATCGTTGGTTTGAACCCTGGCTTCCTTCCCTTCTTCATGTGGGTTTTCCTTAGTTTCCCTTAGCATAGTCTTCACTTCTTCCCTTATGCACTTGCCATACTCAAGCACATCTGTCAAGTCTGTGAGCATTGTTATCACCAGTGTTTTGAACTCTGTATCTGTTAGGTTCGCCATCTCCTTATCACATAGTTCTCCCACTGGAACATTGATCTGCATCCTTTCTGAACCATACTTCTCTGTCTCCTCAACTTGACAGGCTCTTGTGTTTGTCTCTGTGCTTCAGGTAGAGTTATCACACCTGTTACATTGTAAGGAGTGGAGCCTTAGGTATTTGTCAGTGTGGGCAACTCATTTTACTAGGGTGACTCATTTCACCACATTGTGGCACTGCGTGTGGGGGAGAAATCTAAGAGGGAACAGTGCCACTTTCTCAGTACTCGTACCTTTTTTAGGCACTTCTCCCACTTTCCATATGAGACTGGTGACACTTCTCCAGGGCTATTGCCCTGGCCTGTGGTTCCTAGAGTGGGTGGGTTTGCATACATTCTAGGAATGTGGAGACCCTTTAAACCAGGGGTGTCAAACTCATTTTCACTGGGGGGCCACATCTGCCTCACCATTGCCTTCAAAGGGCTGAATGTAATTTTAGGACTGTATAATGTAACTACTTCTTAACAGTTAAGAAAGCTGGGTAGAAACAGGGGGCTGGGCCGAAGGTGTCTGGCTGGGTTAAACAAGGTGGAGGGCCAGGTTCAGCCCACGTGCCTTGTGTTTGCCACCTGTGCTCCAAACAAATGAACTCTTCTGAGACGAGTTTCTTCCTCCACCCCAACCCCCACTGGTTTTCGGGGTCAGAAGTAATAAGGCTTTATTTTCCCTGGTACTGAAAGCCTAGCAATCTGGTCTGGGATGGAGAGAGTTCCCCAGGTATCCTTCCCTAGTTTTTTAAATGTTTGACTGCACATTTCAATGGCTGGCCACAGCCACTGTCACTGCCACCTCTGCCTCCACTGCTGTTGCCATTGCTGCTGCCTCCATGACCTCTCCCCCCTCACCTCTCTGTTCAGCCTTGCCCCTCCTACTTGTCTGAATGAATATTTTTTCTTTATATCTTTGTTTGTTGGACTACCATGAAGTTTGATTTTTCTGGAATTTCTGGTTGTCTCTAGTTCTGAGGTAGATGTATTCCTTCTTAGTTGTGGAAGGAGATGCAGTGTGTCTACCTATGTCTCCATCTTGGCCAGGAGTTGTATTTTTGTCCTTTTAAAGTGAATAACATTCCATTGTATGTACATTTTTTCCTTTGTCCATTTATCCACTAGTGGATATTTGGGTTATTTCCACCTCAGATATCATCTCAATATATTTTCTGAGGAAACTGAAAAGATGATGTGAGAAAAAGTCAACAAAGCAACAAGGGAAAAATGGATGCACAATAACTGGCACAGAGTCTGTCAACTTGATATGCATCACTGCATAGCCAACAAGAAATTGGGCATACCTAATAGAAATTAGTCAGTTGGTCTATAAGAAACTAAATTTACACCGGCCTGTGAACCCAAAAGTTGCTGGTTCGATTCCCCAGCCAGGGCACATAACCAGGTTGCAAGGCAGGTCTCCAGCCAGGTCCTTAGCTGGAGGTAGGTGAAAGGCAACCATACAATGATGTCTCTATCCCTCTCTGCCTCTCTCTCTTTCCCTCTCTCTAAAAATAACAAATAAAATATTTAAAAAAATGATGTATTTTTGAATTAACCCTCT
Source organism: Noctilio leporinus (assembly GCA_004026585.1). Classification (NCBI taxonomy): domain Eukaryota; kingdom Metazoa; phylum Chordata; class Mammalia; order Chiroptera; family Noctilionidae; genus Noctilio; species Noctilio leporinus. The sequence continues at coordinate 21,414 of PVIW01005113.1, forward strand.
AAAATAAATAAAATCTTTAAATAAAAAGAAACTAAATTTATTTTTATCTACTTTTGCTTTCTAATCCCTTTCTATTCTGATATCCTTTGTTGATGGGACCCACTCAAAGAATATTGATAGATATAAATATACTTTTATTCCCTTAATCTAGGAATATAGCTGTAAGCGGTATGGCTGGACTGAGAAGAAGGTACTATGGATGGAAAGATAAATGGATATTGGGAGAATATCGAATTCTTAAGATTAAAACATTTTTTTGATTAATAAAAATTAAATTTAAATCCCAAATTTGTCAAAAGAAGAGTGACAGATATTCCATGGTTTATTTTGATGATGATGAATGTATTAAGCTATTTTTTTCCTAAGAGGCTGAGTACTATGTTCAATTTAGCAACTTAGAAGAGTTTCCTAAATGGCATTGTGATACCATGGAGGGAATAATTATTTGTTCTTTACTAGAGAGAATGAACCTACCAGAGAGAATATAGGTCTTTACATGATTGGACGCCATCTGATCCCATATGGGATAAAAGTCCATCTGAAATCACTTGAGTTTCTTGGGAACTGAGAAGCCGCTGCCATCTTCTCTGGAGCCAACTTTTGTTATTTTGTATTTTGCTTCTAGTTCACTTTCTCAGCTCCCTCTCCAAGGGGTCACTGATCCCTTGGGCTCATTAAATTTCTGGCTTGAATTATGTGGAGTGATTAATGGTGGTGAACCTGGTACATGTTGAGGTCATCATGCTGAGCATCCTGTATGTCAGCAACAAATAGAGCAGTGTACATCCACCAACTCACTTTTCCCCTTCGCAACTGTAATTTATTCATCCCAGAGTACACTCAACCATCTGCTAGTTATTTTGTTTTCTTTAAGTATTATTTCCTCCTATTGGCTAAGCAAGGGCACAGGTGAAAAGTGGTAAGAAGCCAAGGGAAGTTGCTGTTGTTGGACACAGGAGGGGTGAGTTGAGCTCCCCAGGAGGAAGAGCATTCAGCTCCACAAAAAGGCCCTAACTGTATTGTTGAATACTTAAATCCCATTCTAATAGGAGCATTTGGGCCAGGCCCAATCATAACTAGCTAAGGCTAGACCCCTGGGGTGAGCAGTGTAAAGCTGGGGAATTTTAAGCATCCTTAATAGTATCCCTGTAATAAACTGATGCTCTGAATCTTTGCTAGAGTCTGTACAAGACTGGGCTATAAATTTTACATTTGGCTAAGTGACTCATAAAGAAATACCCACCTGATTTCAGACATGCACTTTTGGCAGTCAGGGCACTGGCTAAATTAGCTATGGTTCTATTTTTAACTGCTTTCTTTCTGTGCCTAAACGACAATGATTCTATCCGAACAGTTTTACAACTGTACCCTCTACTATTGCTTATTAGACTGGCTCTTGGGCTGTGAGAGTACCTCTTTTTTAAATGCCCAAAACATAGGAATAAATCTTATTTTTTAATTTTATTTATAAGCTTCTGACCCTGTGAGATGATTTTTCATAAAAAAACTACAATCAATAATTTATCAAAATGCATTTCAGCTTGTTTGTACTTGAGCAACCTCTGTTATCATAGAGTGATACAAATGTAAAAACACTTTTCCTTCAGGAAGGCTTGAAGTATCTCTTGTCCGGGGAGGTCCAGTGTTGACTTGAGGAACTTTGGTCAAGCTGGTATTTGACCTTTGGCAGGAGGCTGCCCTGAGTCTTACATTCTCAACAAACTGGGCCCAAGACAATAGCATGCTTTATAGCCCAGAGCCTGATCAGCGTGTTTCTCCAAGGAAGACCTCAAGCTGAAAAGCCAACATGCCTGACAAGCACCGTCAAGGTACCAAGGGCATAAGCACTAGACATTGGAAAACAAATGGAAAGGCACACACAGCTACATCTGGAATCCTAATGGGCCGCCAATGGTTCCCAGCTAAAGGAAGAATTACCCATGTTATTTTATCATCCCTTGCGCTAACTTTGCTGTTTATGTACAGCAATAAATGATTTTTTAAAAACATATTTGGGTCATTATGTCATATGCCACCAGCAAGTAAGGTTGTTTTATTGTGCTTGGAGTCAAAATACACTGCTGTACCCAGATGGATGGGGAGTTTAAAATCTCTTGTCCTTCTGTGTTCATTCCTCTTGGATAAATGAGTTAAATTTTTAAAAGGGAAATTGAGAATTTTTATGGCTGCTACTCCCACCTCGCCAGTAAAATTTGCACCAGTATTTTTCTATCCAACAAAGGTGCTTAGCCAATGATAACACAAAATAGTAATGCAGAAAGCTAAACAGCTTCCAACCAACAGGAAATGCCAGAGACTTTTTTTTTTTTTTAACACTTTTAGCAAGTTGGATTCTTCTGCCAAGGCTGTGGTATAATCAAAAAGTAACTACCCATCAGGAACATGGAGTGAAATCCAGAGGTTTAAGCTGATTCTTCCCATGGAATGATATGTAGATTTCTTCCTTCCTTTCTGGTTACCAGGGGCAGTTTTAAAACATACCTGCTCTGTTAATTCCTTTATCACCCATACTCAACATTTACCAACAAGATGGGCTATTTTCTTACTTTTATAATGTATTCTTTTGCATGTTCTTCAATCAATGATCTGGTTAGTTTCTTTTACTATCCTTTCCAAAATGTTAAAGTTCAAGTCATTCAGATCTGCTTCCATTTCATTATTGATAAAGGAAAATATTTTCTTCACATAAATAAAGAAAGTTAAGGACTTTATGCATCAAGGGAGGGAAAAGGAGAGGAAAGGCCAACAAAAGCAGATGTTCAGACATAACCGACCCACCTACCCAGAGAATTGGTTCTTATGTGTTTGGTTTCTGACGCAGAGGATGCTGGCTTTCCTGTTTACTTAGCTAGCCTGTCACTAGTTTACAGGTGGCCTGGAAAGAAGATTTAGGAAATGTTTTCTCTCTCCATAAATGAACATCAAATTATTTTACAATGTGCCTTGGTACATACATCATGACAGGTTGGAAGCTAAAGACAATCTCAAAGCAGAGATGAGGGGGCAGGGGGAGGGAATACAGGGGAGGTAGCTGAATGTTGAGGGAACTTGTGAGGAACTTTGCTTTTGAGTTCTTGGTGAAACAAAATTGTTCTTTTTTTTTTATTATTATTATTATAGATTAGAGAGAGAGGGAGAGAAAGGGGGTAGGGGAGAGAAACATCAATTTGCTGTTCCACTTATTTATATATTCAATAGTTGATTCTTGCCTATGCTCTGACATAGGATCAAGCGTGCAACAACCTTGACATATTGGGACAACACTAAACAAATGAGGTGCCCAGCCAGGGACACAAAATTGTTTTCAAGTTTTTCAAATGTTTACTAAGAGGTAAGTCATTTGGCCTTCCAAGTCCCCTTCTTAGGCAGAATTTCTAAGTTCTGTTTCTTCTTGCAATGTAACAGACTTGAATTGTTCAAAAGATCCCCTTTCATATACAGTATTGAGTTCCCTGGAAGCATCATCACAATTTTACTTCTGCTACTAATGATCAATCAGGCTTAAAAAAAACGTTAACTGGATTCCAAGTTTTACCCAAGTCCTCTACTCAAGGAAAGCCTAAAATCACCAGCATTGCTCTCATATCAAGAAACCATTACTTGATAAATTATCAACTAAGGGTAGTGTTCCATCTCTTTTTTCCTTCCATTTTTCATGCTAATTACATTTATCTTTTACTTTTGCTCTATTAACCTTTTGTTTTTAATGTCAATTGTGATTTCTTCCCTTTTTTCTTGCTCATGTTGTGACCTTGTCCCCCTGATGCATTTCTAGCTTACATTTAGCAGTATCTGATTCTCATCCTAATTCACATTTCCAGAGAATGTCAGAGTCACTTGCTCCTATCTCTATGTTTGCCCAGTCCAGAAATCTTCACAGCTCATCTATGTCAACTCCTGTTCCTCCTCTTTCAGAATACTGCCAGAAATCATCTCCCAAACTAACCCCATATGGCTCTGTTCAACCAAATGACTGCAACAATACTGTTTGCACATTGACAGGAGAAATCACTTAGGAAGACGTTTCTGTATTCTGCAGATGTTTTCTATTTTTTCTATGATTCTTCTGCTCCTGTTCTTTTGTTTTTTCATTTGCATGTATCCTCTTATCCTAATTTAAACTTAAAGCTTCTTGTGGTATGGGAAGATCATATAATCAAATACTTTTTGTGTGTTTCTAGAGTTCTCCATTCTATCCGGGACCCAATTCATAGGAAGAAAAATCAAGAAATATGGTTACTTGACTGAATGGAAGTCTGAAATTGCTTTTCTGGCTGTCATGCTCCTGTGTCTGGTATAGCTGAGTATATCTTAAATGACCACCCACTGACCTTTGTTATCTTCTAGGCATATTAGTCACATTCACTGGACTCAAGATCTGTGAGGTGACATAGGGCATACCCACCTGTGTGTGAGTATAAAATGGAGAATAATAGAGCTTAAAAAATTGTATCTGAAAAATGTTTTGTCTCTAGCATATACTTCAGCATTTGTGAGAGTCCTCTCTCCTTTCCCAAACTCAGGTATCATGTGCTTTCTTAATTAACAACTTCTCCAATAAAAACAGCAAGATGGTATATTATTTAAACTTTAACTAAAATTAATTATCACAAAAAATATTCGCTCTTGAAAGTTTTCAATTTTAAACCTCATTTCCTATTATGAAATAAAGTATCTCCAGAGAGAGGCATTTAGCAAACATTCAGAAAATGAGGAAAGTATTGAGGTGAGAGAGGTATTTGGGGTCTTATGGACTGTAGAGTAAACTTGCTTTAGTTTAGGAGGCACTTTTCTCAATAAGGCACCAGTAAAGCATAAAGCATATGACTTTCCATTTTCCTTAACACAGGGAGTCTTGTGTCCTAAGAGTCACAGATACCAGAGGTCCTTTCCTCCATCTAGCCTGGGTCTCCTAGCACCAGTGCCATTCCAACACCTCCCTTACCCACACCACAACCACATGGACAGGGGCATGCTCTTCCCTGGTCCTCTCTTTGCTTCTTCTAGGAAAAAAATCCATAATCCCTGATTCAAAGATTTAGTTATTTCCAACACCCCAAACAATTGAAACTGACATCAAGGAAGCAGGGAACAGTAGTTAGCCGGGGATGTATAGTGAAAGTCAGGTCCGGGGACCATCAGCCCAGGACACGCATGGCTCCCCTGTCAGAGCATCACGGTAACTAGCAGACACAATTCTGCCTCTTTCCCCAAGTCCCGGATACCAGGTCCCAATAAAGTTTAAAGGCATTCATTGAAACAGTCATTCCTGTCTTATTGGCATTATTTTTAACTGAGATATAACTATAATAAACAGCATATACAGGGGTTGGCAAAAGTAAGCTTATAGTTGTAATACAAATAAATAATGCAATAATTAATAAATAATATGAGAATCACCTCTGTTTTACATTCTTACAACTGTAAACCTACTTTTGTTCACCCCTGTATTTAAAAGGTACAGCAAATGTACAGCAAATTTTGACATTTGCATTCACCTATGAAAATATTACAATTCAACAGACTAATGAATCTATTCATTATCCCCAAAGATGTCCACATCCCCTTTGTTATACCCCCTCCCATCCTGCCTCTCCCCAGGCAACCACTGATTTTTCTGCCATTGCAGATTAATTTGTATTTTCTAAAATTTTATATAAGTGGAATCCTATTCTATGTGCTCTTTTTCATCTTCCTTCTTTCAATCAGTACAGTTATTCAGATTCATCCATGTCATTTTGTGTATCACCAGTAGTATTCCATTGTAGGGATGTGCCTATCTGAGAGGCATTTATTGATCCTCTTGTAGTGGCAGATACTGTGCTAGACATTGGAGTATATAGTACCTAAAGACTAGGTTCCAGCTCAAAAAGATATATTTAGTGTCTAATACAGAGACAGAAAGTAACTGGATGATTATAGCCAAGTTTGATCTGTGCTTTAAAGGAGGTAAATACAGGGTTTTTGGAGCCTCAGCAAAAAGCATGTAAATCAGACATAGGGGGAGGTTCAGCAAAGCCTCTTGGAGGAACTAGTACTGGAGTGGGTTTTGGTGGATAGGCAAAAATTTGTCTCAGGGTCAGGTCAAAGAGCTACAAGTAGTTCTATACACCTGACATGATGGGGATAAATGAAGCAAGTGAGAAAGACCTTTAATGCTAGGTAAACATTAATTATATGTTGAAATTTATTAAAGGCATTTACATAGCAATTGAAAGACATCATTAAATTTACTTTTTACTGTGGAAGAAGACAAGGCCAAATATATAGGAAGACCAATTAAGGGGCTATTAAAGTAGACTACATGAGAGGGGATGGAGATAGGTTCAGATAACGAATGTAAAGACTGGGGGAAGTAGACCAGGAAAAGTGATTCAGAGGAAAGAATTCTAAGTACTCCTTGACGGATTAAATGTGTGGAGAAGAGTTCAAGAGATTCCCATAGTTAAGGCTTGAGCAATTAGGTAAAGAGACATGAATTAAGAAGTGAAAGTAGAGCTGGGGAAGTTGGCAAAGTCATTCTAATGTTTGGAGTTCAAGGTTGTGTGGGATATTCAAAGGGTGAAATCCAGAATTTAGGTGGATATAAATAGGGGTTTAGACTGTGCGGAAGTTTGGCGATAGAAATATACTTTTCCTCATATTTGTAGGCTTGAAGGAGAAGAAGGACAGAAAGAGGAAAAGTGCGAAAAGCTTAAAATGCAGCTCTTGGAAACACTGCGTCTGTGGGGGAAAATTAACTTATGTATCTTATATATTTATTTTTGCTACTTAACTAGTTTGAATGTTCCAGAAGGAGGTTTTGTCTTAAACTTTTCAGCAATTCAGAGTCTCTGACATAGAAGGCTTCAAAACTAATTCATTATTTGAAAATTAGGAATATGGTCAGTCTGGGTCTCTAACTAGCTGTCTCTGATAGGCTGATCCATGGGGTGTACTAAAATGCTGAAGCAATTGGTTTGTGAGGAATAAGGCATAAATTTTCTCCACCACATAGACATGATCAACTTCTATTGAGTGAGAGGAACAACATGTCTAGTTACAGAACTTTCTGATATTTAACTAAATATGTAAAAGAGAAAAGTGCTTCCAGTTTCAAATCCAATCCTGTAAGGTGACTTCAGCAGAATCCATGATGGTCAAGCGCAGCAATGGGCTTAAGTGTATAGTTAAATAAAAATTCAGATGGCAGGTTGAACACCAATTTTGCCATTTTTTTTTACATCATGCTGGTGACAGTTTAGATACACTTTTGCTTAAATTATTAAGAATCCTGAGTCTCTCAATAGCACCACCACCAAAACTATGAAAGCCTTCTAATACAAGTTAAATCTAAAGATTGTCAATATTCCAGATTTATACTAGATTAACTTGAGGCAAATGAGTATAAGAAGGTCAGGAAAACTTCAGTGACTCAATTCTCACCTTTCTCACCAATCAAGTGGAAAAGTTGGAATTGAAGCAATTTCTACTAGGAAAAGGGCTTCCCATGAACAATCTTCCTCCGTGGTCTCTCCCCCACAATACATTAAGGGGTAACCTTTACTTGCCATAGAAAAACAGACATGTGAATTCAATACTCCCAGTTTGTTGATATGTTTTTAAAGCTGGCGAGCAAATGGAGTGCAGAATTTTTGTGCTTCAACTGCCACATGGCAAGCTGGAAGCTGAGTTCAGGACACAGTAAACTGCCTATTCTGATTTCCAAGAACAGCAAAAATATTAAGTTGTGTTGAGGGTGAAAAGTTCTTCTTAATATCATCCAACTGTTGTTTCCAAATGGCTTCCACTTTCTTCTCCGTCAAGAACTTTACAAATTAAATAAAAATGAATTTAATTTTATCATCTCCAAAAGATGACTAATAATTTTCAAAAGAATTTCTTAGACACCCCTTTTTTTTTTAAGTTTCTTTTTTAAACTAGAAAACAACAATGTAGTTTGAGTTCCAGGTATACCTCCTAATTCTTTGCAGAAATATCATTTAGATATAACTAAATTTAGAAAAAGGTTAATATACTAATTTTTCTGAAGATAAATTAGAAGAATGTCAATTGTATTTTAAAAGTATTTGTCACATTACTAGATTCTTTAGTATAGTAATCTTTTCAGCAAAAATTTTAAGAATGAATTTATAAAACTTTTGTTCATCTCACCTTTGGGAAAACACATTTATTGTGTAATCCAAGGCATGTATGAATATTTTTTTAAAACAATGAGTCCATGATACTCAAGGTGTCATTCTATTCTGTTTCCCTTTACACATTGGGTTTCTCTTAATATTCTAGAGCCTACCAATTCTAATATTTCCTGTTCTCCAGACCTATTTTACTCCTCATGTCACATCACCATTTTTTAACCCTTGGAAATCCAAATTTGGTACTTTCAGAACTGATGGCATCACTCCATTTTCCAAACCCCATTTCCTTTCTAAATCCTCCTCAACCAGCCACCAAACAGTCCAAGTCAGGAACATGGGATCATCTTCATATCCATCCTACTTTGAACCACAGAAACAATGTATGTCTTGTTATTTCCTACTTCATTAATGTTAGTTAAATTCATCCACTTCTTTGCCTCTGCACTCTTCTCTTAGTTCAGACTGATTCCACTCTCCCTACACAAATGCCTAGTCAACTACCCAGTTGCACCCTTTTTTAACCTACTTTCTGTATTTACAGCCAATGATACTTTAAAGTAAATCACTCCTGCTTAAATTCTTTTTTAATTTCAATTTTATTTCTTTTCTTTTTTCAATTAAACATTATATTAAAATGTAATATAATATTAACACAAATGTTATATTAGTCTAGGTGTACAGCATAGTGGTTAGATGTGTTAGATCACAGTGATTAGAAGTGATCACCCCAAATAAGTCTAGTACCCATCTGATACCATATGCAATTATTCCAGTATTATTAACTATATTCCCTATATTGTAATATACATCCCTGTGACTATTTTTATAGATGGCAGTTTGTACTTCTTAATCTTTTACTTTTTCCACTCATACCATCAACCCCACACCCATCTGGTGATCACCAATTTGTTCTCTGTATCTATGAGTTTGTTTCTGTTTGTTTGTTTATTTTCTTTTTCATACTCCACGTATAAATGAAATAATATGGATTTGTATTTCTCTGTCTGACGTATTTCACTTAGAATGCTCTCTGGGTCCAATCCATGTTGTCACAAATAGTAAGATTTCATTCTTTTTAATGGTTGAGTAACATTTCATTGTTTATGTGTACCACATCTTCAGTATCTATTCATCTATTGATGGACACTTAAGCTGCTTCTATATATTGGTGATTATTGGCAAGGATGTGGGAAAAAGGGGACACTTGTACACTGTTGGTGGCACTGCAGATTGGTGCATGCAGCCACTATGGAAAACTGTACGGAGGTCCCTCAAAAAATAAAAAATAGACCATATGACTCAGCAATTCCACTTCTGGGTAGTTAGCCAAACAAAGTTCAAACACAGATTTGAAAAGATATACACATCCCTATGTTCATAGCATCATTACTTACAATAGCCTCTTTCCACTTATCCCCGCACTATACATAGGTACCTGCAGCCAGCCCCCTGGTCACTTCACTAGTTCTGCCTAAGCAGAGTCTGTGATCCTCTTCAACTCTTTTCCAGTTACTTCTGCTTACTTGTCCTTGATGTCTCATTTCAGGGTATTTCCTTTCCAGGAAGCTCTCCCGGACCTGTCTCCCTCGCTTATATTTAGAAGATGGTGCCTCTCCTACATGTTCTGGAAGTTCCTTGTACTTACCCAGACTACAGCACTTGCCACCCTTTATTGTAATTGCTTGCTTATTTGCCCATCTCCTCTTTTAAATGACAAGTTTCTTAGTGATACGGACTGTGTCTTTCTTTCCATTACATCCTTAGTACCAAAAAACAAAGTCTAGCACATAGTGGGTACTCAACAGAAAAATAATTAAAAGCACTTGAAAGAAAATATAAGCCAAAGATTAAAGAGAATTTTGTTATTAATGATATTTTAATTCAATGTATTTAACTTCCTTATTTTAATATATCATGATCTTAGTTTCCCAATATATAACAATTTTTAAAGTATAAAATGTCTACTTTGTCTTATCTAAGTTTAAGCATGTTTCTTCTAAAAACTGATAGTAGACTATTACTTTAAATGAAAGGAATACTTATATATATTGAGAGAAATTTCAATGCAGGTATTTTGATGTATAGCATAAATAGATCCTGAAAGGTTACAGGTAAGCAGATTTTAGAAATGGTATCAATTTTGAAGGTACCATTGTAACTTTTGCCTCACTATTTACAGGAATACTGCCTTTATGTAAAATTTCATTCTTTTTAGTTTTAGTAATTTGAATTTTTATGTATAGTATTGGGCTTTCTTCAAGTAAGGTATAGCCATGAAGTACTAAAAACCAAGAAAGACTTCAGGTGTGTAAAGAAAACAATAAAGCAAATCTCAAAACCTACATTATCAATCCTGCCTTGACTTAAGAAGTAATTTCCAACTTTCTTTGTTTTTAAATTTGTGGCAAAATTCCAAAGCTTGAAGATTAAGGTATTTATTTCCCGTTTGTTTCCTCCGGGTAACATGAGAAAATTGGTCTAGATCAATGTTTCCCAAACATTGTTCCAACAGAAAAACCTTGTATTTTTAAAAAATATGAAGCTGACCAAAATATTATATATATATAGACCCTACCCTACTGCCTTCACCCCAACATTCTGTTCTACAGTGTCAGGAGCTCCATGAAGCATGGCATTAAACCACTCATTTGCAAGAGCTCCAAAGACCCCTTTCAAAGCTGAAGTTACATGATTCCAAAATTTACAAACATTTCTGTGTATGCAGTTCTCTAGAGAAGACAGGCTAAATAACCAAATCTCTATACTGGGACTTTCGAGGAAATATGGAAGTATGTGGTGTAATTACAGGTGTGTTTTAAATTACTAGTTATGAAGGAGAGGTCTCTGGGAATCATTATCATAAAATTAATGGATTCTATAATGTTTTTGTAATTATTTTTTTAATCTATTACTTTCCATCATTTAAGAGTCTGTGAGAGCATGCATAGTTGAAAGAAAAGACCAACTGCTGGAAAAAACTTCACTAATATTTCAAAATTGGAAAGTGAAAAGAGTGCATTTCATCGAGAACCACAAAATAATGACAGGAACTGAGTTTGAAGAAATCCCAAGGCATTCAGAGACTCGAAGTAATGAGTTTAATTCCCCAAAGTCTCAAGCAGTTTCCACCCCAGGGTAACAAAAACAAGAACTCATGTTTGTTTGTTTTGGAATCTCCATTTGGGCCTGGAAGGTCAGGCTCTGAACAGCAAAGCCATTGTTCAACGTCATTCATACTGATCACCATGCAGCACCTGAGGAGGAATTAGGAAACCTGGGTTCTCTGTCTGATTCTGTGATTGACTCACTCTGGGGTTTTTGAAGAGTCCCACTTTTCCACTCTAGAGTTTCTGTGGAATGATCTTACCCACCTAGAAGAAGGAGGAATCACAGGGATTATGCTGTGTTCTGGTATCTGAAAATACACTGAAGATGGTTATGCTGATGCTTTATTACCAATGTTTTTGTTTCAATACCTAAAAATAACAACAGTCGTCACTTTACTGGATGATTATTCTGTGCCAGGACCTGTTTTAACTCCTTTACACAATTTAATTTGCTAATCCTCACACCAGCCCTGCTAGTTAGGTATAGTATAATCTTCATTTTGCAAATGAGGCAGCAAAATTATAATGAAGTTGAGTAACTTGCCTAAAGTCACAAAGCTAGACAGTGGCAGAGCCATAGAGGCTGTCAAGTTTTCCCCGACATATCACTAGAAGTAAAAAGGCAAGAACATATATGATGTCTTAATTGCCTGTCTAATCCAGTGAGTTTTCATCCGGTGGGTGGCACAAGAATTTTTAAAATATGCAATACCTGACAATGTAGTCAGGGGCACTGACCTCTTTTCCCTTAGATGGTCAAATAAAAAAATGATAACTGCCAACACAATAGCTGTCTGTTGCAAATTAATCAAAATTATACCTAGGCTTTTTAAAAATATTTTTTTGCCAGATCAGCAAAAACAAAACAAAACAAAACAAAAAACACTGTATCTTTTGGCATGCCACCGAATTTTAGTAATTAGTTTATATGTGCCATGAAATTAAACAAAGAAAATTGAAAATCGTTGGTCTAATCAGATTAACTGGTTTGCTCTCACAGTGTTATAGGCTATGACATATATTGGGCTTCTAGTTTTTTCTTCGCATAAAGAAGGATGTTAATGCGTTGCACCATGGAGATAACTGAAAGAGGGATGTCAAATAGCTTCAAAGTGACCTTTTTAACTAAATTGAACTATCTCAATATACATTTTTAGAATAGAAAGGATTTGAAAGTGTAAAATACTGATCTCTACAATAATATTAATAATAATGGCAAATCCTGCAGTTTCTGTTAGAGATACTTTGCAAGTAATAGCAAATGGCCAACAAGGTAACAGCTTGTGATGTGAAACCTGTTGCAGAGCATTCTCTGATCAAGTTTCCATGAAAGAGATGTTGGATCAATTTCTTAAAATATGTATACATTTATGATTGTGCTCTGCCTTTACGTTTTTCCCTCCCCCACTAATTAAAAGTTCTCTCATCTGATTGTATAGAATAGGGGATACTTCAGTCCTAGTAGAAATAAGAAAACCGTTGAAAGGGTATCATGCTGTTAAAGGCAGCTGAAATGAACTACTGTATTTCTGCCCCACCCAAAGCTGCTTATCCTACTCAGGAACGGATCCTGGGGTCTGTCTTAAATAGGACAATGGTATCTGAATCCTTTGGCCTTACTGCAGTTTGTTTTAAGACACTGTAGTTCAAAAGCCTCTAAGCAACTACTCAGTTGCACTAATCACAAAGAAAGCTCTCATACAAGAACTATGAAAACATTTAAGTAGAATCTTCCTTCCAAGAGTTCAATAACTTCTAAAAGTCACAATGAGTCAAATAATTTGGAAAGGCATTAAAGCTAAAGAAACACACACTGGAGGGGTTGCATTAACCTCAAACCAATCTGGAAATCAATTCACATGAGTTTGAGAAGAGCACAAACTCTTTATTATTGCAGGAAATAAAGCCTGGGTGTCAAGTCCTCATCCCAGAAACATGCAAATAACAATCTTTGTTCAGGCAGCTGAGATATGTTCTGAAGTGTACATATTGTGCAGGAACACAAAGATAAGTGATACTAATCAACTGCTGTGAAACCAGAACAAAGTCAGAAGTATGGAAACATTAAGAAAAACATGACCTAAAGTGGCAATGTAGCAAAGAGCAGACCATGGACCATTGCAGAACTTTGCTCAAAGGCAAAACGCAGGAGGCTCTGGGTCTCACCAGACCCAGATGGTAGTGCAGAAATGAATGGATGCTGAGTAATTACTTATCAAACAGTACAATCATTCTAGCAAATATGTAACATAACCAGAACTATTAAATCAGTCCCAGCAGAGTTTTGAAATGGGGCAGTAGAGAAGTTCAAATTGGTTAAAAACAAAATGCAATCTAGTGCTTTTGATTTGCTTTGCTCTTAGATAACAAAAGTGTTTTTATCAACATCCATATGTGGTGACAGAAACCAAAACCCTTCCTGAATTTCATATGAAGTACATGTAGTTTTCAATGTTTGCTCTCCCTATACCAGGCTTCCAATGACCTTATCAGACTTATCTGGGAAAACAAGGCAAATATATATATATATATTTTTAATTTTATTGTTGTTGTATTACATCCATCCCCTTTTTGCTCCCCTCTGTCCCCCTCCCCACCCACCCATTCCCCTCAAAGTCAATCCCACCTGTTGTCCATGTCCATGGTTCCTTTATACTAGGTTCTTGTCTAAGCTGCTCCCCTTCTTTGCCTCTGCCTCCCCTCTCCCCACAACCCCGTTCCCCCTGACCACTGAAGGCCTATTCCTTGTATTCATATACTTGGTTCTGTTTTGCTTGTTGTTAGTTTTGCTCATTATTGTCCCGTAATGGGTGAGATCATATGATATTTGTCCTTCACTGACTGGCTTATTTCACTAAGCATAATACTCTCTAGTTCCATCCATGTTGTTGCG
>PVIW01005113.1:35672-114294 GCA_004026585.1 Noctilio leporinus
AATTCCATTGTGTAAATGTACCAAAGTTTTTTGATCCAATCATCCACTGATGGGCACTTAGGCTGTTTCCAGCACTTGGCTATTGTAAATAGTGCCGCTATGAACATAGGTGTGCATAGGTTCTTATGAATTGGTGTTTCAGGATTCTTTGGGTATAGTCCAAGTAGTGGAATTGCTGGATCAAAAGGCAGTTCCTTTTTAGTTTTTTAAGGATATTAATAGCACAAAATTGTAGGTGTTGAATTTCATACTGTTCTTAAAAGGAATAAAAGGAATATATATTTTGATTCGGCCATAATTTTAGAGGGGGAGGGCAGTTATTTTTTAAAAATGTATTTTACTGATTATGCTATTACAGTTATCAAAAAAATTTTTTAACATGGAACTCATCACAATTGCCCAAAGAATGAAGATTCTTCTTATTTTAAACAGAAAATTGTTCTTTAAAAACTTTTTTCCGGGATGGATGTAATACAACAACAATAAAATTAAATAAAAAACAAAAAAAACCAAAAAACAAAAACATTTTTCCTGGTCCCTTCACAAAGTTCCTCTATTATTTATGTTTATGTACCTACTGAGACCCTTTTAAAAACATTGATCACTACATCTATTCCTCCCTCAACATATCTGAAAGGAAGCAAAGGAAAACCTTCAGGAAAAATGCTATCTCCTGAGAACTCATGAGAACAGTAACATATTCAGACTCTGTAGGACTAAGGTAGACCATATAAATACATAGTTTTCCCAGCAGCTGTGTCATTTTTCATACACTAACCACCACATTATAATAATATCATATGCAGGAAACTACGGTCATCGTAAACTGGGTCATATGTCTCAATCAGCACCTACCCAAGGAAAGCTAGGGGATTGTGGGGAGGGGAAGAGGCAGTACAAACTTTCCATATCTTCCCTATTTTCAATAAAAAGTGTAGCTCTGAACTCCAATGAGAAGGTGGCACCACCTAAAGAGATCTACATTACTCAATAGACTTTAAAATGCGTAGCTTATCTGTAACCATTGATAAATCACTGGCTACTTGCCTATGATATTTGATAGCTAAAACATCTGCAGAAAAATCCAAAACCTGACTCTCTATTAGTTGAATGAGACAGTACTTACCTTAACTGTCTGAGTTTTGGCTTTCTCATCTGTGAAACACAGGCAGGCCAGTCTGTCTCAGAGTTCTTGAGAGGATCAAGAGAGCCAAGGTCTGGGGAATTGTGCATCTTTCATGCATGCTCACATATGTACTAAGTACCTCCATGGAATGACTGGGGATGTAGCTCTGAAGCTGACCAGTTTTGCACTGTGCATAGATTCATAATAGAGAGGGCAAAGTGGAGCCAAAAGCCAGTTCTCCTTCTGCTTATCAAGTGGGAGAGGGGCTTTGCATTTGTCTCTTAATTCATCAGCCTACAGGGCCACCTTTTGTCTAATATAGCGAAATTGGACCACATATTCTTGTGGTCATCCTAGTCATGGAAGCACAAGCAGCTTGAATAAATTTCATTCATTTAAGAAGAAGCAGATGACAAATCCGGCCCATCCTCCGTAACTTCCAAGCCAAAACCATTCAGTCAGGATAGGTAAGAAGCAGAGGCAAATGAAAACAGAGTAATCTGAGAAGAGTTTAAGAAAGAGACTGTATTTACAAATGTGTAGGCAGCTTTTAAGGAAATGAACAACGGGTACCCTGAGATAAGTGAAGCCATTCCCACCGTGAACCTAAAAGGGCAACGGAGGACCAGGTCCTAAAAAGACAGCTGCCTAGGAAGGGCTATGGTCTTTGTCCAAGGGTCACAGCCCAACCACTGTGACCAGATAGGGAGGGAGCCCATAGATAAATACTAGGACCTTGCTCTGCTTCCACCTGCCTGCTCCCACAGGAGGGCCTTCCAGACTAAACTCACCTGGAAGTCAGAGGACAAGGGAGCCCTGCTGAGCTCATAGCAGCAGACCCCAAGTTACGAGCAGTTAGAGAACAGTGAATGAGAAGGGGACCTAGCACACCCTGGGAAAGGCAACATGCAAGGAGGTTTTACATTTCTTTACCTTTCAATCCCAAGTTAAAACTCTTATTTGAATTATGTAAACATAGAGTTATTGCCAGTAAGTCTAAAGAGGCAAGTTATATACTTAATAAGTTTCCCTTACTATGATTAGAACTGATTTCACAGCATTGTAGTTCTGTTAAAGTATTTAAATGAAGGACTAAAGAAATGTGTTTCCCACCAATTCATAAGAATGTATGTATCCCTGTGTTCATAGCTCACTACTTACAATAGCCAAATGCTAGAAACAGCCTAAGTGCCCATTAGTGGATGATAGGATCAAAAAACTTTGGTACATTTACACAATGGAATACTACACAGCAGAAAGAAAGAAGGAACACCTAACCTTTGCAACAACATGGATGGAACTAGAAAGTATTATGCTTAGTGAATTAAGCCAGTCAGTGAAAGACAAATACCATACAATCTCACCCATTACAGGACAATAATGAACAAAACAAACAACAAGCAAAACAGAACCAGATACATGAATACAGTGAATAGACCTTGAGTGGACAGAGGGGAGGGGGAAGGAAGAGGCAAAGAAGGGGAGCAGTTTGGTCAAGGAATTAGCATGGAAGAACCATGGATGTGGACAACAAGTGGGATTGACTTTGTGGGTGAGTGGGTGGGTGGGGAAGGGGACAGAGGGGAGTAAAAAGGGGATGGATGTAATACAACAACAATAAAATTAAATTAAAAAAAAATAAATCCTGAAAAAAAAAAGAAACGTGTTTCCATCGTATAATTTGATACAGTGAGGAAGTCATAGAACACTGAAGAGTTGATAGTGTGAACCTGAGGCCAGTGGTTCCAAACATGGCAATACATCAAAATTGCCTAAAGAGCATTTTATATATCTACTTTTTTAACTTTTTCTTTCTTTCTTTCTTTTTTTTTTTTTTTAGGGAGAGGCAGAGAGGGAGAGAGACATCAATATCCACTTATCCGCTGTGCTACCAGCCAGGGGCTATATATTTATTTTTTAACATGGAATTCATTTTATTTTTTTAAAATATGAAATGCAGGCCCTGGCTGGAGTGGCTCAGTGGATTGAGCACCGGCCTGTGAACCCAAGTGTCACTGGTTCGATTCCCAGTCAGGGCACGTACCCAGATTTCAAGCTAGGTTTCCAGTCTGGTCCCCAGCTGGAGGCAGGTGAAAAGCAATCATACATCGATGTTTTTCTCTTTCTTCCTCCCCCTTTTCCCCTCTTTCTAAAAATAATGAATAAAATATTTAAATATATATATATAAATAAATAAAAACTAAATAAATATGAACTGAATTTTATTTTTTTAAACTTAATTTTACTAGCAGTTATAAGGGGGCAATTCTAGCTCATTCTAGGTCAGTAGCACAGGTGATTAATTTTAAAACTAGTGACTCTAGGATCCATGCACTCTATCCCTGAGTCTGACTCTTCAGGGGAAGGGCAAAAGAATTATTACACTTGGATTTTGGAATTAATACTTTCGAACTTCCCTTGCAAATGTTAAATATCTTGGTTGTTTTAAAAATGTTTTTATTTTTCCATGCTTGTTTCTGGGCTGTTTTAAATTAAGCATTCATCAGAGACCTTCGTTATTCAAATTTCTAAAACCAATCAGTAAAATCACTTATAAACATTTAATAAAAGACTTCTGGAAGTTCTAGTCACCTCCTCTTATGGCATGAAATATAAACTTATTTTTAGAACTACTACCAAATAAGGATTAAAAAGGAAGATTAAAATATACGTAAATATTATATACTGTGACAATGTAGATACAACTACTTTTTTAATGAAGGAAATGGGGAAAGCATGTGCAAAAACAATTTTCTTCACTGTTTTCACAACCTTGTAGGTGGAAGCATCCAATATGTGGTAGTAACATATTATATCCCACTAGAAGATACCAGTGCTTTTTAAATAAATGGTTGACTCTAGGTTTAGGGAAGAAATATGTAAGACAAAGCCTGAAACATAACAAGCCAGATAACAAGAAAGCCATCACATGCCCTAAGGTTCAGGTCAAAAAAAATTCAGGGCCTTCCAGTAATTTGCCAAAATGACTAATACAAAAGGAAAGAGGAAAGGTACCTGCTATATGTTTTCTAGGCCTTTTAGAAAACATGGAGTTGTTCCTTCAGCTACATACATGTGAAGCTACAAGAAAGGTGATATTGTAAACATCAAGTGCATGGGCACTGTTCAAAAAGGAATGTCCCGAAAACGTTACCATGGCAAAACTGGAAGAGTCTACAACGTCACCCAACATGCAGTGGGCATTGTTGTAAACAGCACGTTAAGGGCAAGATCCTTGCCAAGAGATTTAATGTATGTATTGAACATATAACGCACTCTAAGAGTCGAGATAGCTTCCTGAAACTTGTGAAAGAAAATGATCAAAAAAAGAAGGAAGACAAAGAGAAAGGTACCTGGGTTCAGCTGAAGCTGTTCCATCCAGAGAAGCGCATTTCGTGAGAACCAACGAAGAGGAGCCTGAGCTGCTGGAACCCATTCCCTATGAATTCATGGCATTATAAGTGTGAAAAGAAAAATAAAAGACTTCTGTACTGGTTTAAAAAAAAAAAAAGGATTCAGATGTCAACTCAAGAAGGTTCATATTAACCAAAATCAAGATAATTTTAGCATCAATTAAAAAATAATAGCTGCAATGCTTGAAGCACATAAAACATATTTATTAAATCCATGAATTAGTAATGACCCTTTTTTTTTTAAGGTCACCTTAGAATAATAAGTGTGGAAGATTAAAAATGATCACAAATTCTTTGTTATTCTTCGCATTGAGACATGAAATCTAATTCCCTTCCCTTAATATGGGTTGGCTTTAGGGACTTACTTGCCTGAGTAGTAGAATGCAATGGAAGTAACATCCTGGCACTTAAAGGCCCAACCTATAATGAGCTCTGCAACCTCCTTCTGGTTATCTTAGAGCATTGTCCCTGGAAGACCTGAACTGTTATTATAAGACAGACCCAGCTGAGCCTACCCTTCCAGACATCCTTATCAAGTCATCAATGTGAGTAACTATACCTTGGATCTTTCAAGCCAGCTCCTCTACAACCAAATACCACCAAGGGCTTTAGCTGATGCTACATGTAGTAAAAGAAGATGAGCCCTTTCCAATTCCCTGCCCTACAAAATCACATGATACGATAAAATCATTTTTGTTTTAAGACACTAAGTTTTGGAATAGCCTGTTATACATAATAGATAACTACAAAAAAACTTAAATTAGGTGACAGTGGTTTTGGGACAAGGTGGTGGTCAGAAGCAGGAAGAGCTTCGAGAAAACTAGTGGCAACATCAAAGGGTCTGGGGAGAGAGCTAGTAAGGATTTTGAAAAAAGTAAGAAATAGCTAACAGTTTGGGAAAAGGGGGACCCCTATATATGGCCAAAAACTTGACAAGTCTATGGCCTTCAGTAATTCAGAAAATAGAAGAGAAATGAACTAAATAAAAAAAAATGTTTTGTGTTTTTAGTAGAATTTAGGAGGGCAAAAAGATCTAGGACTTTCTATTTTTAAATAAAACTGTTTCTCATCTCTAATGTCTCATAGCAAAATATTTTCAAGTTAGAAATGCTTCAGAACAAAGATCAAATCTAGATCCCTACCAGCAAGCATAACTTCAGAACAAAGATGTTGAGTGTGGCTCTGAACCCTTTGGTGAGGTCGCTAAAACATTTCAGTGTGTGCATATGAGAGTTTCTAATGTCATACAAATATGCCCCTTATTCCCACTCTGCTACAGAATTTTAAAGTTGTGCCTCACAGACCTTTTCAAGCAGATAATAGGCTTCTAAGAATTTTTAAGCCATTGTCCCACAGCCCCCAGACATTCAGCTTACAGTTGAGAAGGGGAGATTTAGGAATAAAATGCAGATGTGGTTTTTGTCTATTTAAGTGGGTAATAATTTGATACACAGGAAACCCACAAATATTTTAAAAGAAATTATATCAGCTTTGACTAACAGGCACAAAAACAATCCAAAAGGAAAAGAGGAATTGGATCCCCAAATTTCTACTGGCAGGAATAAGACTGGCAAGGTTATTCCTTTGTAAGCATAGAAAGAACAAGGACCCTGGCTGGTGGCACAGTGGATAAGGTGCCAGCCTGCAAACCCAAACGTTGCTGGTTGGATTCCCCAGCCAGTGTACATAACCAAGTTGCAAGCCATGTCTCCAGCTTAGCCTATAGCTAGCTGGAAGCAAGTGAAAGGTGACCATACATTGATGTCTTTCTCCCTCACTGCCTCTTTCCCTTCTCCTCTCTCTCAAAATAATAAATAAAATTTTTATAAAGAGAAAGAAAGAAGGAAAGGAAGGAAGGCAGAAAGAAAGAAAAAGAAAGAACAAAGAAGGATAATTCAAGAGTGTGAAAACAAAACCCTGGAGAACAATGACAAGTGCCACAGAGACTATTTTCCAGGGAGAAGAACTGGGCCCTAATCAAGGAACAGGTGACACTTGCCCAGGTAGAATTCAGAATTGCTATAGACCAAGGGTGTCAAACTCATTTTCACTAGGGGCCACATCAGCCTTCAGGTTGCCTTCTAAGGGCTGAATGTAATTTTAGGACTGTATAAATGTAACTACTCCTTAACAATTAAGTGAGCTAGGTAGAAAGAAGGTGCCAGGCCAGATAAAACAAGGTGGAGGACTGGATTTGGCCCATGGGCCTTGTGTTTGCCACCTGTGCTATAGACCTTCATGGTTATGTGCCTTTATCACCATCATATGTAAGGTATATGGAATGGAAGTAAAGAAGACAGATAAACTTGTCTCTAATCCATAAGCTTTTAGCTCAAAGGAGCTATGCCAAAGAATGCCACACCTGAAAAATCACACCCAAGGAATTTTATTAACATCTGTACCTGATTTAGATAATGTCTTTGGAAAGGCTGTTAAAACAAATTACCATGGACTAGGTAACTTGAACAACAAACATACACAGAATGGGGCAAAAGTAGTATTACAGTTGTGAGTATAAGAAACAGAGTTTATTCTTGTATCATTTATTAATTATTATATTATTTTCCATATGGATAACTGTAAACCTACTTTTGTCCCACCCTGTATTTCTTACAGTTCTGGAGGCTAGGAACTCTAATATCAAGATGCTAACAGATTTGGTTCTGGTGAGAACCCACATTCTGGTTTGCAGATGGCTGTCTTCTAGCTGTGTCACCATGTGGCAGAGAGAGAGGGAGCAAACTGCTTAGTGTCTCTTCTTATAAGGGCCCTACTCCCATTCCTAAAAACTCCATCCTCATGTCCTAGCTACCTTTCAGCTCCTAATACCATCACATGGGGGTTAGGTTTGCAACACAATTTTAGGGATCACAAGCATTCATTCCATAATAGACAATGAGTATTAGACTTCAGGAAGATGTCATAATGAGATGAGAGTTTGGGGAGAATAGGGAAGACAATAACTGTTTCGCACATGGTAGGAATGTAGGGATATAAATACTCTGCCACAGACGATAGTCTTAAGTAGGTTATATGTAGCTACAAATTCTCACTACTCCTCCCTTTGAAAGGTGGACTCTTATTTCCTTCTCCCTGAATCTGGGCTGGCTTTTGTTTGGCCAGAGAATGCCGCAGAAGTAACATCTTAGGATTTCTGATGACTTAGAAGCCTTGAAACTTTTTCCTAACCTTTTTGAAACACTTTTTCTGATAGACCTGATCTGCCTCACATAGAAATCCAACTACTCAGAAACTGTTCTGCTGGAGAGGCAGGGCTAGGCTCTCCAGGTGACAGTCCTTGATGAGCCTAGTCTTTCAACCACCTCCGTTAAGGGCCCAGATCAGAATGACCATCCAGGGTTGTAGACTGGAGACAAAAATTCCTCTCTTATTGTTTTCTTTAAAACGTTAGGTAAGGCCTAAGTGAAGAACCATGAGACTTCACAGGTACTATAAATTCTATAAAATAACATATAAATCTGTACACAAAAAATTACACACACATATACACAAACACACACACACAAACACACACACACTTCTCCATAATTTACACATTCTCCTAGTCTATGAAATGACACACCCATCCCACCAGGTCCACATATGATGGGTCTACCTGCACATTTGGCTGCCACCCTGCTAGGCACTGACCTCCTTACAGACTTGGAGTCTCTACCCAAGTCAACACTGAAAGATAATTTACACACAAGGGGCAAGCATTCATCCATATCCATCACACCTTTCCAAATCATCAGGTTCTTCTTTCTCCCAT
This sequence comes from Noctilio leporinus, assembly GCA_004026585.1. Classification (NCBI taxonomy): domain Eukaryota; kingdom Metazoa; phylum Chordata; class Mammalia; order Chiroptera; family Noctilionidae; genus Noctilio; species Noctilio leporinus. The sequence continues at coordinate 43,984 of PVIW01005113.1, forward strand.
ACAAATTTTCAAACATCTTTATCTAACCATGGTATTGATTTTAACCCTGCATCCAAAAACACTACATACACTTCAAAATCTTCTCAACTCCCTCTTTGGGAGCATTTACATAAATTTCTACATATTGAGAGTTGGATTTTTGTTCAATTCCATCTCAAAAGAAATTCAAAGACCATTTTAGATAGATCTCACACATTTCTTTTATTTTTTATTTGAGACTTAATGTAAACCCTCTTATGAATTTTTATCATTATCTCTAAAGTAATGCAGTGCCATGTTCTTTCTTCAAATTTAGAACTTGCAAACATGTGTTCATGGGTTATTGGCTACCATTAGCTCCCTTTAGTCATGGGCTCTCAAATGATTTTTAGCTTTTGCAGTCTCCACATTCTTTACCCCAGATGTTTTTTCTGAAACAATTTTATTTTGCTTTCATCTGTGATACAATATGATAGCTGGAACCTAAAGCGATATTTCAGGTGGATCCTGAGTTCTTTATCCTTTATACAGTCTTTTATTTTTTTCTCTGACCAATCAATTTTATGATAAATTTAAGTTAGTAAAATTTAGCAAGTTCAGTTACAAAAAGGACAAATTATGATAAATGGAGTACTTTCCTAAGAAATTGCAATTTCCTTTGATTTTTCTAGACCCCTTTTCCTATCTTCAGCCAAAATGTTACTGGATCTGAAAATCTTGAGAAATTCTCCCAGCTATGTCAACAGATATTTAACAACTATGAGATAAACTATAACACTCCTTTGAAAATAAAAGGCTTACTTACAGCATTGACTAATTCTAGTGAATATTTATTTACAACTGGAAGTGAACCCAATCGTCTCCTTTTTCCTCTCTATTGATGAAGTACATTGTTGCCACTCTTTATTTTGTTGTGTTAATTTGAGTTTTCATATAAGTAGAAGCTTCTCTTTGGTTAAATATTTTATTCCTGTGTTATCTTTATCTCATCAGTAAATGCTTCCTTTCGGTGTTTTGAGTACATTTTCCATTTTAACAACATATACATATTAAGATACAGACACTAATAATATCTTAACAAATTAACATCAAGAACCCAGATACCCACACATATTTCTCAGATAAACCTTCAGGCCAAACCTAACAGAGCTTGGAATGGTTTGCATTTTTAAGTTTGGCATATGAACAGATGTCTACCCATGCAGCAATGATCTTATCCGTGCAATTTTGAATTTGGAACATGCTCATGAGATCCTAGAGCCAGACTTTCCCAGACTCAAGTCATCCAAAACTTTCAAAATTTTATTAAATAATTAGAAAAAATGAATGAAGCATGTCAATGGCAAATTAGTCTCCACATTCACTAAAACATGTACACAATTCAATCAAATCTGTTGAAATCAATTCAGCAAATATTTCTCAAACGCCTGACATGTATTAAGGAAACGCAGTCCATAGTACCTAACTATATCTACTAACATTAGGTGACCCTCACTCCTTGGGTAAACTTAAATTTGGTAAAGATACAACTCATTTCACCAGCCTGTGTATGCAACTGTTAAAGACCAACGATGACTATCTTTGTCTTATACCATTTCCATGAAATAATATGAAATAATAAAGGCACCTCTTTAGGAACCAGGCCTGTCAGATATGGTAATTAATCATTTTATAAAAGTTACTTCTCCATGAGTTTTAATGTTCTCAAATTTAAGATGAAAGGATTGGACCAGATGATATCTAAAGCCTTTTCCAGTGTGAGGATACATGGATTCTGCTCTGACACAGGTAAGGAGTATTATCTGGTCTAAACAGATGCAGTTCTGAAATGCACTATAAAAATATATTAAATACAGATTAGATTTGGGGACATTTGGATTTGAAGGCCATAGCAAGGTCTTTTGAGACCCTATCACCTGTGGCCAAGTTTTGCAGAAGATGACAGTTGGTCCTTTTACACTCTGAGGAATGAACAAATTGGTATTGCTAGTCCATCTACTCCCAAGAGCCTTGCTCAGCCCTGCACTCCTAGATCAGATGAAATGTGAACAGTACCTGAACTGGGGGTAACCCCTTTCTCTCCATCTAAGTCCTTTCTAAAGATTCTTCTCTCAAAAATGTTTAAACATTTTTATGAAGCCTTTTATACCTTTCCAGATACAGGTCTCTTTCTCCCTGGTCACTATTATAATTTGAATGCACTTGTGGTTATGCTCGTACTTTACTATCATTATTTATCTTCTGATATATTAAACCATGTGACTCTTCAGGGTAAGGATTATGTTTTACTTATCTTTGTATCTAACACAACAGCCTACCACATACGAGACATTCAAATAACAGTAATGGCCAATACTTACAGAGTATTTACTAAGTTGCAGTAAATACTCTTTATAGATAATTTTAATCTTTACACCATCCCTATAAAGTATATACTGTTATTGTCATCACCATTTTACAGATGAAGAAACTGAGTCAAAAGTTTAAGTAAAGTAACTTGTCTCAGTTATATTCAGCAAAACAGTGCCAGGGAAAGAAAATAAATAAGGAGAGTCTATATCCAGAGTCTACACTATTAAATATTATATAGTGAGAGGAACATAATAGCACCTTTCAATATGTTAGTATAATATGCTATCACTTGACTTATTCCTCCTCTCCTTCTGGGACAAGGCTCATTGTTTCTAGGCTGGGCTTCTTGATGATGTAAGGAGTTATATGAATTAGAACTGTGTTTAAAATAGCTATAATTCCAGGAGGATTTCAAGATGGTGGAGGAGTAAGTGGAGCTATACCAATCTCCTCCTCTAGGGACCAATCTGGAATTACAACTTAATTGGGAAAAAATCATCTGGAATAACCAGCAGAACACCAGCTGGAAAGAAGTCTCATACCAACAGACAGAACAAAAGATGCCACTTCATCACAACATGATTGGTAGGAAATACAAAGATGCTAGAGGGCTGGCTGGGCTTCCACAGGCAGCAATTAAGGGAACTGGAGCCAGGGCTCCACCTGAGAAGGGTGGGTTCTAAAACCCCAGCAGGGCTTCCCAGCCTACAGCAACACAGCTGAGAGCACAACAGCATCCAGCTGTGAAAAGCAAAAAGCTGCAGGGTTTGCCAGCCTGACATCACTAGAGACAAAGAATTACTAAAGTGACCACACATGAAAATATATTGGCATCCACTTACCCTGGGCTCCATCAAAGGGAGGGCAGAGTGGAATACAGACACCTAAGGCAAGTTTGGAGTGGTGGCTTTGAGGAGAGAAATGGGGGAATAGCCAATAAGGTCCCAGGGCTGACTCATCTCCCACACCTAGCGGTATCTGCCTGAGGAGACTGCATAGCCCCACCCACTGGAATCATTCCATCCTGCCCAGAGGTACCTGGTGGCTGATCACTGATTGACTGGATTACAAGTGAATTAATTGTTCCTGCTCAGTGGTGCCTAAGGTGACCACTGATCACAGATTGATTGGTTTACAACTGAACTAATTGGTACCATCCATTGGGTCCTACATCGGATAGCTGAGTACAGATCAATTAGATCAAAAACTTAAGGGCATAGGCAAAGGCAGTGGATCTCTGGTTGGTTCCAACAGGCTGACTAGGCCGAGGCTATGGAATGATCTGATGTCACCAGGGGTGGATCCAGGAAGTAAAGAAAGTGCATCCTCTACATGACAGAAGGTCACACCACAAAAGACAGGAACTCAAAAAAGTCTAATCAAAAAAGCAAAAGCAAACAAGAAGAGACACCTAAAAATGGGGAGAAAAAGAAACAGTCCATCACCAAAAGGAAAGGAGGAATCCCCAGAAACAACACTAAATGAAATAGAGGCAAGCAAACTATCAGACATGGAATTCAAAATAATGATTACAGAAAAGCTCAAAGAGCTCCTCAAGCTCAAAGAAAACTACAAACAACTCCAAGGGACCTACAAACAACTCCAGGGAAGCTACAAGGAACTTACTGAGAACTACAGTAGCATTTAAAAGGACATAAAACTATTAATAAGAGACAGGAGGAAATGAAGAATATAATTTCCAAATTGAAGAATACAGTAGAAGGAATCAACACCAGGTGAAAAGATGCCAAAGACTGAAAAAAACTGAAGAGGCTTTAAGAGAGCTGCAGGACAACATGAAACACAATAATATCCATATCATAGAGATACCAGAAGGAGAGGAGAAACCAAGGGATAGAAAACTTGTTTGAAAAAGTAATGACAGAAAACTTCCCTAATTTGATGAGCAAAAATATCACTCAAGTTCAGGAAGCACAGAAGGTCCCAAAGAAGATGAACCCAAACAGATCTGCTCCAAGACACATCATAATTAAAACAGCAATTTCAAAGACATGGAGAGAATCCTAAAAGCAGCAAGAGAGACACAGCTAATAACATAAAAGGGGGCTCCGATAAGGTTATCAACTGATATCTCAACAGAAACACTACAAGCTAAAAGGGAATGGCAAAAAATGTTTCAAGTAATGAAAAACAAAGACTTATAATCAAGAATACTCTACCCAGCAAGGCTCTCATTCAAAATGGAAGGTGAAATAAGGAGTTTCCTAGTCAAAAGAAGGCTAAATGAATATATCTCCACCAAACCAGCATTAAAAGAGGTGCTAAAGGGTCTGCTTTATTTTTTTAAAGATTTTATTTATTACTTTTAAAAAGAGGGGAAAGGAGGGAGACAGAGAGAGAGAGAAACATCAATGTATGGTTGCCTTTCATCTGCCTCCAGCTACGGACCTGGCTGGCTTCATCCAGGTCCAAAGCTGGAGACAGGTGAAAGGGAGAGACATGTTTCTCTCCCTCTGTCTCCCTCCTTTCCCCTCTCTTGAAAAATAATAAATAAAATCTTTAAAAAAAGGATGAAGAAATAGAGAGAGGCAGAGAGGAAAAGAGGTACAAAGGGGAAAAATATCAATGAATAAGTACCTTCAATAAAAACCTTAAGCGTCAACTAATTAAATGCACCAATCAAAAGACACAGGGTTGCTGAATGGAAAGAAAATATGACCCATATATATGCTGTCTTTAAAAGGTTCACTTCAAGACAAAAGATTGACACAGACTGAAAGCAAAGGATGGACAAATATATTTCAAGCAAATGTGCATTAAAAAAGGCTGAGGTAGCAATACTTATTTCAGACAAAATAGATTTTATAATGAAGGCCATAAAAAGAAACAAAGAAGAGCATTTCATAATACTTAAGGGAACAATCCAGCAAGAAGATATAAACCTTGTAAACATATATGCACCCAACATAGGAGCACCCAAATATATAAGGAAAATCTTGGAGGACTTCAAGAAGGATATGGACAGCAAAACACTAATAGTAAAAAGGTGAAAGATTTAGTCACAGGTTCGATTCCCCAGCCAGGGCACATAACAAGGTTGCAAACCAGGTCTCCAGCCAGGTCTGTGGCTGGAGGCAGGTGAAAAGCAACCATACATTGATGTCTTTCTCCCTCTCTGCCTCTCTCCCTTCCCCTCTTTCTAAAAATAATGAAATAAAATCTTAAAAAAAAAAAAAAAAAGGTGGGGAAAGATTTATATGATCTGAAGAAAAACCAGAGTATAGTAGGGGATTTTAATACCCCCTTATCAACAATGGACAGATCTTCCATTGTTTCCAAGCAAAAAAAAAAAAAAAAAACCCAAGGATATTGCTGCATTGAACAATACTCTACATAAAATGGACTTACCCAATGAATACAGAACTTTTCACCCCAAAGAAGCAAAATACACATTCTTTTCAAATGCACATGGAACATTCTCAAAGACAGACCACATGATAGGAAACATGACAAGCCTCCACAAATTCAAGAAAACTGAAATCATACCAAGCATCTTCTCAGAACACAACAGCTTAAAACTAGAAACCAATATCAAGGGAAAAAATCAAAAACATTCTAATTTTTGGAGACTGAATACATGTTATTAAGTAATAAATGGGTTAAAAATGAAATCAAAGAAGAAGTCAAAAATTTTCTGGAAACAAATGAAAATGAATACACAATAGCCCAAAACTTATGGGAAGGCAATCCTCATAGGGAAGTTCGTAGCAATATAGGCCTACCTGAAAAGGTCAGAAGAAGCTTATACATAGAACCTAACCATAAAGCTGCAAGAACTTGAGGAGCAACAACAAACAAAGCCCAGGGCAAGCAGAAGGAAGGAAATCATCAAGACCAGAGCAGAATTAAATAACTTAGAGATTCAAACTATAATTTGAAGAATCAATAAGTACAGGAGCTTTTTCTTTGAAAAAATAAACAAAACTGACAAGGCTTTAACCAGACTCATCAAGAAAAAAAGAGAGAGGACCCAAATAAACAAAATCAGAAACAACAGAGGAAAAATCACAACCAATACCATTGAAATACAAAGGATTGTAAGAAGTTACTACAAACAACTATATGACAAGACATTTGACAACCTGGATGAAATGGACAAATTTCTGGAAATGTATAATCTTTGAAAACTGAATCCAGAAGAAGCAGAAAGCCTGAATAGACCAATAACAACTAGTGAAATTGAATCAGTAATCAAAAAACTCCCAGCACACAAAAGCCCAGACCAGATGGCTACACAGGTGAATTTTACCAAACATTTAGGGAAGCACTAACCCCTATCCATCTCAACATATTCCCAAAAACCCAAGAAGAGAGAAGACTCACAAACTCTTTCTATGAGTCAATATTATTCTAATTCCAAAACCAGGTCAAGATACAACAAATAAAGAAAACTACAGGCCAATATCTCTGATGAATATAGGTGATAAAATTCTTTAAAAAATATTGACAAACCAGATCCAGCAATATATTAAAAAGATCATACACCGTGGTTAAGTGGGATTAATCTCAGAGATGCAAGGATGGTACAACATTCACAAATCAATAAATATAATACCCCACAAAAACAAAATGAAAGGAAAAAACCATATGATTATATCAGTAGATGCTGAAAAAGCATATAAAGTATAACATCCATTTATGATAAAAAATGCTCAGCAAACATCAACATAATATGAGCCAAAAATGAGAAACCTTCAACCAACATCATACTCAATGAACAAAAACTAAAGGTTTGTCCCCTAAGATCAGGAACAAGACAAGGCTGACCACTCTCTACACTTCTGTTCTACATCGTTTTGGAAGTTCTAGCCATAGTGAAAAGGGAATCAAAGTATCCAAGTTGGAAAGGAGGAAGTAAAACTGTCATTATTTGCAGATGACATGATAGTGTCCCATGTACTCCACCAAAAATCTACTTGACCTAATAAGCAAATTTAGAAAAATAGCTGGATATAAATATTCAGAAGTCAAAGGCATTTTTGTATACCAATAATGAAACATCAGACATAGAAGACAGAAGACAAATCCCATTTACCATAGCAATAAGAAAAATAAAGTACTTAGTAATAAATTTAACCTAGGAGGTAAAAGACCTGTACTCAGAAAACTACAGAACACTGAGGAAAGAAATTAAGGAAGATACAGATAACTGGAAGCATATACCATGTTCATGGATGGGAGGAATTAACATTATTAAAATGTCCATACTACCCAAAGTAATTTATATATTCAATGCAATCACTATTAAAACATCAGTGACATATTTCACAGATATAGAAAATATACTTCAAAAATTTATATGGAGCCAAAAATTATCATGAATAGCCACAGTAATTTTAAGAAAGAAGAACGAAGTAGGAGGAATCATAATACTGGATATCAAACTATATTATTATAAGGCCACTGTAATCAAAACAGTCTGGTACTGGTATAAAAATACACATATAGAGCAATGCAATTGAATAGAGAGCCCAGAAATAAACCCAGGACTCTACGGTCAATTAATATTCAACAAAGGGAAAGGAGCATAAAATGGAGGGAAAATAGCCTCTTAAACAAGTGGTGTTAGGAGAGCTGGACAGCAACATGCAAAAAAACAAATAAATAAAGCTGGACCACCAACTTACACAATACACCAGAATAACTCAAGATGGATAAAGGACTTAAACATAAGCTGTGCCATCATAAAAGTCTTAGAGGAAAACAGGCAATAAAATTTCAAATGTCCCACACAGCAATATTTTCACTAATACTTCACCAACGGCAAAGGAAATAAAGGAACAAATCAACAAAAGGGACTACATCAAACTGAAAAGTTTCTACTCATCTAAAGAAAACATCAGCAAAATGAAAAGGGAACCAACTGTATGGGAAAACATATTTGCCAATGATACATCAGACAAGGGTTTAATCTCCAAAATATATAAAGAACTTATACAACTCAATACCAGGGAGACACACAGTCCAATTAAAAAATGGGCACGGGACCTGAACAGACACTTCTCTGAGGAGGACATACAAAGGGTCCAAAATGCATATGAGAGGATGCCCAACATCACTAGCCATCAAAGAGATGCAGATTAAAACCACAATGAGATACCACCTCACACCTGTCAGAATGGCAATCATTAACTAATCAGCAAACAAGTGCCAGCGAGGATGTGGAGAAAAGGGAACCCTGGTGCACTGTTGGTGGGAATGCAGACTCGTGAAGCCACTGTGGAAAACAGTATGGAATTTCCTTAAAAAACAAAGTGGAACTGCCTGTTGATCCAGTGATTCCACTGACAGGATTATATCCAAAGAACTATGAAACACCAATTCAGAAGAATCTATGCACCCCTAAGTTCACAGCAGAGCTATTTACAATAGCTAAGTGCTGGAAACAGCCTAAGTGCCCATCAGTGGATGATTGGATCAAAAAACTTTGGTACATTTACACGATGGAATACTACACAGCAGAAAAAAGGAACTCCTACCTTTTGCAAAACATGGATAGAACTGGAAAGTATTATGCTTAGTGAAATAAGTTAGTCAATGAAAAACAAATACCATATGATCTCACCTAATACAGGAGACTAATGAATAAAATAAACAAACAAACAAGCAAAACAGAACCAGAAGCATGAGAAAACAAGGAACAGACTTTCAGTGTGCAGAGGGGAGGGTGATAAAGAGGCAAAGAAGGGAGACAGTTTAATCAAGGAACTAGTATGGATGACCCATGGATATGGACAATATGTGTATTGACTTGGAGGAGGGATGGGGAGGATGGGGCAGGGGAGAGCAGTGGGAGAAAAATGGAATAAATGTAATACAATGACAATAAAATAAAATAAAATAATTTTTAAAAATGACAAAAAAGGAAAAAATAACTACAATTCCATTTGGGAGAGGTTAACTGAACCAAACAAACAAGAAAATGGTAAAAAAAAAAAAAAAAAAAAAAATCCATGAGGAATAGATTTTTTTTGTTTGGTGTTCACCACTGGGAGAAAATAACCAGAAAGGTACACCTGCAAACATCACCTTCTATAATAAAAATCTTCATAGAGTTGACAAGCATCAACAGGGTCCACTGTGGATGGAATCTGGCATCTGAAATCTCATCTTGCAATAATGCCACCCAAAAGTGAGGCCATTAGTTAGTTTGGACAGCCATGTGATGGCATTAGCAGAGTGGGTACAGTCAAAACTAGAGAGAACTATAGTTCTGAATTCACAGGGCTAACACATAGCAAGTAGTGGTCATAAATTCATGTGCTTTTAAAGGTATCAGGCATCTAAAAATATTGATGGATATCTTCTCAGGAAAACATTTACAAAGACTGGAATAAAATAAATATTTTATTTTTTCTTAATTCTATTATATTAAAAAATATTAAAAAACAGGGCATTGGGGGAACTATAAAGAATTAAATGAAGCCACCGATATGCCAATCCAGGTCTTGCTTGCCAAATCTTTCACTTTATCATGGGACATCAGAAATCTAGATTTGAATGTGAAATCTTCTAATTGTGAAAGTATTAGCAACTGATTTCATTAACACACACACACACACACACACACACACACACACCATGCAAATAAACCCTACATGTGGCAAACAAAACATAACTGCAGGTCAGATTTGATCCATGGCCCACCAAGTCCACAACCTTGGCCTAGTCTCCAAGTTCTCCAACATTTAGAAAGCTGGAAACAGCTACATGGGCCATCATGGGTACTGTGGTCAGACATAAAAACATAAATTAGAATTCAGTGAGTTAAGGTGAGAAGCAGCATAGGAATCCTGGAGGTTAAAGCAAGAGAGAGCCCAGAAGCCAGGAAGTGGGTAAAGACAATGGTAGCAGAAATCCAAACCACAGAGAGCAGCCTGCACCAGGAGATATTTTGCCTAGCAGAGCCATTCTTCGTAGCTATAAACTGAAGCTGGTGATGATTGGTTGCCACCCCTGGAACTGAAGTATGTACCAGGAAGTGAATGCAGGTGGTTAGAAGAGAAAGCCCTTTCCCTGCAAGTTGGCTATGGTCCCTGCTGGAGTAGGGTCAGTCCTGCTGGAATCCCAGGGAAGTTCTTATGGTAAGGATCTCAGAACCTCCCATTCTAAATTGGAAGTACACCTCAAATAAAGAGGTTAAGCCCTCCTATATTTCAGAGATTCCCTTGTCTGCCGGGGTTACTTGAGTGCTCTACAAATAAAGGACATTTTTCTATGACACCAACGAACAGCTCTAGTCCCAAGCAACAACATTCAGGCTGATTCCTCAAATGTCAGCTTGCACCATCTGCCCTCTTTCTTGTAGACCACCCAGTCTTTTTATAATGATTCTACACTGTCTCATTTATTTTCTTCATGGCAACAGAGATACCAATTTCCTTAGTTGAATTTCATTCCCTCCCTTATGCAACTGCTGATTTATTGGTAATTCCCTGGCACTTTATTAGTCATCTCAGAATGATTGGGTTTTTTCTCTCTAATCAGCTGGAAAATACAGTAAAATTGATCAACTCTTACTTTTCTGTTCTACTTGGAGAAAAGTGAGCAACAAAAATAGGGAAAGGAAAAAAAATAAGCCCAAAGAGATTAGTAGAGAAAGGAAACAAGAGGGCAGATGCTACACAAAGGTAGTCCCTAGTTCATAGCGTCCTTTTCACTGCATGTTGTGAAAGAAATGGACATGAAAACAGCCTTAATGAATTTACCCTATCATTTAGTGCAGCCCATGTTATTGCATTATTGTAATGAAAAACACATCAGAATATGTCTAGACACATGACATACTCCTGGTGGAGAGCTCCCTGCACTTCAAAAAATTGCGGTTCAATTTCCTTCTGGGAAACGCTCCAATGGCAACATTTCAGGTTCTTGAAAGGCTCTTCAGAATGACCGCCTCAGGGGAGGCCACCTCCAAAAGTAGTCTTAAAGCACCAGGGCACTGTAGGGGCTGGCAGGGCCTTCCATGGGAAAATGGTCAGAACAGCATGGCCCCCCTGTAGAAACCCCACGTACAATAATCCGCTGATAGCTTTTGCTATATACAGAGTAGCTGTGACAGTCTAAATAAAACACTGAAAGGAACCTGTAAACAGAAGGGAAGTAATGAAATACTTTGTTTTGGTGATTCTTTAATTTTAACTACGTATGGATTAAACAAATTCAATTGGTATAACTTTCACCAATGTGTTGATTCAAACCAAATTCTATAGGCACGGGAAGTCAGGAAAGGAAAGCAACACCACATCCCCATGGTATGTTACCTCTTATAGGGTAAAGGATGCTATGCCTATGTTCTTACAGAAGAGTTATGAAAAGAATGAGTCCTAAAGTGCAGCCCACATCTTTAGATTGTAATTCTGGCTGTGCCATCATCAGAGATTGAAGTCTGCCAACGCCTGAAGCTGGGAAAATCACATGATCTCCTATCATACATTTGTAAAATAAAACAAAAGGAATGCACTATTCAATTCAACTCCTAGAATTCTCCATGGTTTTAGCACATGTAGGACAGGAGGATTAGAGAGGTGTGGGAACTGTTCTATCTTCATACTCAACAGGTCAACAAATATTTCCTGAGTGCATAATATGTACCGCTACAAGACTATGGCCCACCAGGGTGAACAAAGCAATCTTTAAGGGCCCAAAAATCAAGATTGGGAAAGAGGAGTAAATTTAAGATTAGGAAATAATTAAGAAGTAGGACAAAATTGAATATAATTAAATGTAGAACATTGACAGTTCAGCTATAGGAGTTTGGTCAACGGGCTGGAGTAACAGAGAGGGTATCTTAGCAGAGGTGGAGTTTATTTGGGCCTTAAACCCTGAGTGGACACAAAGAAAGACATACTAAAATGGAAAACATAACAGAAAAGGCATGAATTGGGGAACACAATGCCATAGGGAGGACCAAGACCAGTAATTGCTGTGGACTTGTGGACACTTCTGCTTGACTGGCACTTATTGAAAAGGGGCAGCCAGGAGAATCAGGCTATAAGTAGCTGAACTATAAAGTCTTAAAAGCAGGCTTGGTAAAAGTAAAATCTCTCTCCAGAGAACTTAGCCCTTGCATGCAGTGGCTACCCCAAAAAAAAATCTGCCTTGCCCCAAGGAGCAGCCCATGTATTGTTCAAAACACACAACAATCCACATAACCAAATCCTAAGACCAGAGGCAAGAAAGCCAAAGAAGACCTTTTCTGAAACTACCACCATGTGCCATTGAGTGTGACCACCTACCTTTCCTACTTCTGAAGTTGGTTCGACTATGCCTTCTGTTTGGATCTTCCCCCCTATTTTGAACATCTCAGCAAACGTGAATTATAAACACCAAAAGATTACAAATTTTTCTTGTATCTTTTCCTGACCAGATTGTATCCCTTCAGGACTCACAGTATTTCTACCACTATTTCTACCACCATCACCAACATCCCATTCTATGAAGTAACCTGCTGATGTTCCCTGGCCTGTATACTGCACTAGTTAGTCTGTCCATTACCTTATCTCAATTCCAGGTTGAAAAGTGTTCTGTCAACAAATAGTTCTTAGACACCTACTATGCGACAGGCACTGCATTAAACATTGAGGTCACAAAGATAAATAAGACACAGTTCTCAAAGAGTACAGTCCACTGGGAAGTTAGATCTGCCTTCATTCATTCATTGGATATCTATTAAGGGCCTCTTATATGCCAGCCACAATACTAGGCTTTAGGGATAGAAAATATATGGTACCTGCTTTCAAAGAACTTATGGTATATTTGGAAGAGACAGAGAAGAAAGCAAAATGAGCAAACCTCGTAATGTAGTAACATATATGCTAGAGCAAACTGGAGTAAGAAAATAATCTATTGTACCTTGGGGGGCACATTTGTACAGGAAAGTATTTATGGAGGAGGTGACACATGAACTGAGATATGAAACCTAAGGAGGTGTTTGAGAGATGGAACAGGTGGAGAAAAACACTAAACATAGAGATGATAGCACATGGGGATACGGATGCCTCTATTATTCAAACCAGTCTCCCCACCGAAAACAATATTGGATAGAATAATATTGCTCTAGGACATGTGTCAGTTAGGTAACTGAGTTTTCATTTGCAGGCCTCTTGGGTAAGGGAAAATAGAAATCAAAGCTAAAGTCCTGCAAGGTAAGCAGACTAACTGAAGAGATTTCCATATTAAAATCTTTTCCCAAAGGGTAATGCCCTTAGAGAAAGGGTGAACTAGAAATAAACTCACCTGATACCCCAAGGGACTAAATATATTTTTGGTATTGAAACTTTGGACATAAATCATTAAAACATATATTCTTACTATATTTAAAGAAGTAAAGAAAAAGCAGGATAAAATTTGAAAGGAAAAGATCAAAATGGGCCCTAGTAAATTTTAAAAGAATTGAATAAGATCATTTAGATAAAAAAATAAAAACAAAATAAAGCCCATGACAGAAGATAATAAAATCAAGTAAATAATTTAGTTGTGCATGCAAAGCCAAACAAAAACCACACACCCCAATACCCTGTTCCTTATAAAAATCTCACCCTAGATACAGCATTCACTGATGACTTGCTTGACCTCATCCTTACTACAATTGTTGCAAAAACAATCCATTTTAAATCAATTTTATTTTGAACTCTAAATGATCTACTCATGATCTACCTTCTTACATTTTTAAGTATATAGTACAGCATTGTTAACTATCAACACAGTGTTGTACAGCAGATCTCCAGAACTTATTCTTCTTGCATAACTGAAACTTTATACTGTTTAAATAAGAAATCTTCATTTCCCCCTCCCAGAAGCAGGTTATTTGTATGATTTTAAAATACTATAACTCAAACTTCTTATTAGTTGTAATGGGGCAGTAACTATACTGTTGGATAAATTGGATGATTGGCTGATCTATCAAAATTAATATCACCACCTCCAGGTATGATACACTGAAAAAGACAATATTACTTATCGATGCAGTACCTCTGGAAAGAAAGCATAACCTGAATCTAATCACAAGGAAATACCAGATACACCTTAAATTAGAAATATTCTAATTTTAAAAGTTGAGCATCATGGCTATGGTCTCCCAAAGTGTAAATGTCATAAAAGAAAAAGAGAAGCTAAATAAATGTTCCAAATTAAGAGAGGCTTAAGAGAAATGACAACTGAATGCAATATTTGACTCTAGACTGGACACTGTACTGGAAGGAAAAAAATGTTAAAAAAGTACATTATTAAATCAACTGGAAAAAAATGAAATATGGCAGTAGATTAGAAGAAAACATTGTGCCAATACTTTCTAATTGTTAAGTTTAAATTTTCCAGGTAAAAATTTAATGAAATTGATAACCTTACTATAATTACATGAAAATATCTTTATTCTTCAGAAATAAACTGAAGCACTCAGGGGTAAAGGGTCATGATGTATGTAACTTACCCACAAATGCTTCAGAAAACACTATTTACATATATACATATACGAGGTCTGTCCTGAAAATATCGAGCCACACAAACTTAATTATATTGACATTGGCTTGATACGACAGATCTCATACATAGCTGTATATTTAATATATATATATAATATTACATGTAATAATTATACATAAAGAAACAATACAAAGTCAGAGAGACAACACAAATGATAAAGCAAATAGAGCACAACCTTGTTAATAGGCATATCTAGGCAAAGGGTTTACAGGTGTTCTTTGTACTTATCATTACTTTTGCAACCTGTCTTTATGTTTTAAATCTTTTAAATTGTTTCCAAATAAAAGCATTAAAAAGGAACCTCAATCAATGAATTCAACAACAGTCTAGACATCCATGGGGGAGAAATTAGCACACTAGAAAACAGGACAGAAGAAATTATTCAGAGTGCAGCACAGAGGAAAATGATAGAAATGTAGAAAGAGAAGTTACAATACATGAGATAAAAATGAGGGTTAATTTATGTTTAAATGAAGTTCCAGAAGGAGAGGAGAAAAAATATATATAATAATGCAGGAGCAGGGACAAAATTTGAAGAAGTAAAATTTATCAGTTCTAACAATTTTTTTAGAACTGATTAAAGATACCAATTCAAATTAATTAATGAATAAATCTTGAGCAGGCTGATAAAGTGAAATGCACAGGAAGAATCATCATAGTCAAAGTAAATTACACCAAAACAGTAGTTTGATAGCTGACTCTACAAAAACAATGAAAGCCAAAAGACAGTAGAATTGCATCTTAAGTGTACTGAGACAAAAATACCAACCTAGAATTCAATACCCAGCAAAGGTATCTTTATTATAAACATGTTTTCAGGCGAATAGATTTTTTCTCTAGAAGACACTACTAAAGGAAAAATCTACCCTTCAAAAAGAAGGAAAAGAATTCCAGATGAAAAACCTGAGATGCAAGGAGTAACTGCCAAAAGCATGCTAAATACATGAGAAGACAGCATGAATAAAGGCACAGAGGTAGAAAACAGTCGAGCGTATCCTGAGAATTAACAAGAGCTAGGCTATGGGTTGATGGTGCAAAAAGTTAGTTTCTCAATTTTATCAAACACAAATTCTATCAATAAAAAATAAAATTAAGCATGTGCTCTAAATACACATATTTTAAAATGAATATATTAGGTATGTGATAAAAGTTATTTAAAAAACTAAAACTCAAGAGGATATTTTCTTACCCTATTCCGAGGGATTGACTCGCATACCACAAAGGTTAGCAATCTGGCCTACTGGCCAAATGTGGCCTACCACCACTATCACCATTTTTGTAAATAGAGTCTTATTGTAACATAATCACATTCATTGATTTGCATATTGTCTATGACTGCTTTCATGCTACAATTGTATAGCTCTGCCAGGTGGATATTTGCCATGAAGTCTACAATACTGGCTATCTGGTGCCTTATAGCAAGTTTTCCAACCCCTGGACTTGAACATGGGTGGGTTCAGGTGAGTAAAGGGCTCATAAGTCACCACTTTGTGCACATGAAAACATAAGTAATGGGAAGTCCTCAAAATATTTTTTTAAACCTTTTTCTTTTTTAATTTAAAGATTTGAATCATTATCTTCAGAGAGAAGGGGAGGGAGGGAGGGAGGAAGAAAGGGAGAGAAACATCAATGTATGGTTGCTTTTCAGCTACAGACCTGGCTGGAGACCTGGCTTGCAACCTGGTTATGTGCCCTGACTGGGGAATTGAACAAGCAACCTTTGGATTCACAGGCCAGTGCCAATCCATTGAGCCACACTAACCAGGGCCTTCAAAGGATTTTAAGGAGAAGAAATGCCAACCTGGCAACCATGTGGTAAGTGGAATAGAGAGGACAAGCATAAAGAAAGAAAGCCAATTAGGTGATTTTTTGGATGTTGATTACAAGTGCTTTCTCTGATACTAATTTCCTTGTTTATGAAGTGAGAATGATAATTCACCCACAGTTCTTTGGCAGGTCAAATAAAATAATGTGTAATGAAGTGCTTCTTAAACTGTGAAAGCACTATAACAAATTAAGGTATCAGTATTTTACTTGCAGTAGATTTTCATTAAATGAATGTTTTACAAAGTTATAGATATTTTTGCCATCTCTGCTTTTGTTGCATCCTTTAATATTGGTACATTATGTGTAATTGTATTACATATATAGAAATCATTTAGTATCAAATTTTAGAGGTGACTTAACTGTGTTAATTGATTTAAACCCATTTTAGTCACTTGCCTGGAAAAATACTTCTAGATGTTAATATTCTATCTAATTTATTTCTGTTTAGTTGAGAAACATATTGTACAGGGCTTCACTCCATATTTGCATATTAACACCTACTATGTATACCTCATGTGAAAGACATAAGACCATAAGGAAATAATACAACAGAAAGATCTTTAATCATGACTTTATATTTTCTTATAATTCTTGGGACTCACAAAACATTAGGAGCTAAATAAATTCAAGTCTTCTTTTTAAAAATCTCAAGGTACTTCCCTAATTTCTATTTATGACACTTAATAGTAAGGATATATGTATGACAGTGGATCCTTTTAAAGATTTACGGATATGGTTTTCAAGAGCACCCATCTGCACCCAATGTCTCATCCGACCAAGTGCTGAGAGCCTAATCTGGTTGTGACGTGTTACAAAATATTTTTGCAATAGATTATGCCCTCATAATTTTATATGTCTCTCTCCCTTATGTACGTACAACTGTATGCCCAGGAACACAGGTGGAAATGTCCCTTTAAAACATGCTAGCAAATTGGTGAAAGAAAAAATATGTTATCATCAGTGAAGATAGAAGGTGAGAAACAGTACCACATGCATTCTAATAGAAATGCAGGCTGTTTTAATTTAAGTTAGTTTCAGCCTTCTTTGTTGAAAACAGAAGTAAATCATGTAAGGAACTAATTCATACTGGGAGAGACAACAAAGAATGCCAATAAAATTTATTTGTAAAAAAGAAATTACTACAAAAATATTTCTACCACATTTCCAGGGTTGTTTTAAATAAAAGAATAGAGGCTCTCTTCCAGGAACATTAAAAAAATATAGCTTAAAGGAAACTTTTATTTCTTTTTTTATATAGTATATGGCTGGGTCTGATTTATTATGCATTAATTGCAGACAAAACCTTGGTTCTCTGCTCAGAAAAACCTTGACACACACAACATGGTGGTCTATGATGCAGATGGTTACATGACCTGTAATTCTGGCTGTGACAACTTAGGCATGTGATTGTGCTTCTGATAACAAAGATCACTGATCCTTGAGTAAAAGGTACACTCTTTCATAATGTTCCACCACCAGTGCCCTAGTTATTTTAGAAAATGTCTTTGGAACCTATATGATTCAACGAGTCTAGTATTTTCCCCCTACATTTTGTCAGTTGTATTACTTGCCTAATTAACCTCTAATCTATATCCTACCAATAGTCTATTTACCATAATATTCCTTCTTTAATGGGCTCACCAAGGGACATGTGGTGAAAGACATGTCTGATCTCCTTAAGAGTTGTAGACATATCCCTAAGTGTCATTGTTTCCCCAATCTCTTTTTCATGAGCTTATCTAAACTTTTAATAAATCTATGTATATTTCCAATCTGCACTGCATCTTGGGATAATGCATTCCACAAGTTTCTACTCACCTTCGATCTCTCTTAATCTTCTGAGCATGCTCTGAGTTCTAGTGTGCCAGGATTCAATAAACAAAAAAGCAGTTTTCATAATTTCTTTAAATTTCAGTCATATCCCCTCTCTTAGCCTTCTTCCTTTGCAAATAGAGTCCTTCTCTTTTTATGCTACACTCAGAACACATTTAATGAATGAATCCACCAACTTAAGCTAATTAATTCATATAGTAGCCTGTTCTTTCACCCATATTAAGTGAATTTTCTGTGGACCCTTCCACTTTAATCACGACTTCATTGAGGGATGCTGACCGGAACTGCATACCATATTCCTGGTACATTGTGAGGTACAAAGGGAGATTGTTTATTCTGAAACAATTTATAAGTGAGCCTGGAAATGATTAAGATACTTGTGGAATCACCACATACACTGGAATAAAGAAGGGCTCTAAGTGAAATGGTGCTTGTCAGTGAAGACAGGGTAGAGAGGTGAGAAGCAAGGTGCCCTTGTCAGGTTTGCCTCCTCCTCCTGCTGGGTTGCCTTCCTCACTGGCCAGGCTGTCACATCTGTTCTTCCAGGGTTAGGCCTCTTCACACAAGAGTTTGAAATATCAAGAGTTTTATTCTTGAAAGCAGAATTTTCAAATAATTATGTAAGACAAGCTAAAATGCAGCGACCATGCAAAAGGAAAAGGAGAAATCTATTAGGGTATTTGTCCATTTATGATTATATTAAGCCACATTCCAAAGTGATTACCCACATATAAAACATCCAATAGAAGTTCAAGGGCAGAAATCCCCTGGAAAGCTAATTTAGAAGATTTCTTGGCAAGTATAGAAACCAAGCAAAGAAGTTTAATGGTATTGATGAAAATGAAAAACATGCTAAATTAATCCAACCTCAGAATACAAAAATATATCAGTGTCATTATTAGATAACTTGGATCCATCAGACACTTTTTTAGAGACTCAGGCAGTGCTAAACAATGATAAGTTATTGATTTCTAATTCCTTGTAATATAAACTCCATGTAGATAATTTCTTTTCAATTTCTTTATAAGAAAGAATATAAATGCCAAGGTCACAGGCAGACACTTTTCTATTTCCTATCCATTAAAGACCTACCTTATAAATGGAACAAGCCCTGAATTGGAAGGCAGCTTCAGAATGTCTCTTAATACAGTATTTTTGGTAAATGTTACAAAATTATTACTAGGTTAACTAGTAATTAACTAAGTTTCAGCTTTCTTGGTTTATATTCTAGTTCTAAAGATATACTCTGGTCACTCACAATAGAGAAATATTTATATTTACAAGCATCATTTCTTTTAAAAAAATCTCCTTATTTTTATTTTAAATTATTTTTATTGAATTTAATGTGGCTTATGAAACCATACAGGTTTCAAATGCACAACTCAACAAAATGTCATCTGCATTGCACTATATCGTGCACCCACAGCCCCAAGCAAAGTATCTTTCCATCCACATCTGCTCCCCCTTTGCCCACCTTTATCTACCTCCTACCCCTTTCCCTCTGGCTATCACCACACTGTTGTCTGTGTCTGTGTTAAATATGTGTGCTTTTATTTTTTGCTTAATCCCTTCACTTTTTTTCACTCAGCCCCCCAGTACCTCTACCCTGTGACAGCTGTCAGTCTGTTGCATGTGTCCATGCCTCAGTTTCTATTTTGTTCATTAGATTCGACATGTAAGATCATATGGTATTTGTCTTTCTCTGACTGGCTTATTTCATTTAGCATAATAATCTCCAGGTCCATCCATGCTGCCACAAATGGTAGGATTTCCTTCCTTTTTATAGCCACAGAGTACTCCATTGTGTAAATGTACTAGAGCTTTTTTATCCACTCATCTAGTGATTGGCACTTGGGTGTTTCCAGATCTTGGCTACTGTAAATGACACTGCAGTGAACATAGGGATATATATATATATATATATATATATATATATATATTCTTTTGAATTAGTGTTTCAGGCTTCTTTGGATATATTCCCAGAAGTGGGATCGCTGGGTCAAAAGGCAGTTCCATTTTTAATTTTTTGAGGAAACTCCATACTGTTTTTCATAGGGGCTGCACCAATCTGCATTTCCACCAACAGTGCACTAGAGTTTTCCTTTTTTCTACATCCTCACCAGCACTTGTTAGTTGATCTATTGATGAGTCATTCTGACAGGCAAGAGGTGATATCTCATTGTGGTTGCAATTTGCATCTCTCTGACACTTAGTGATATTGAGCATTTTTTCATATGTCTATTGGCCATCTGTATGCCCTGTTTGAAGAGCTGGCTATTCAGGTCCTTTGCCCATTTTTTTAAATTGGTGTTGAGTAGTATAAGTTCCTTGTATATTTTGGAAATTAATCCATTATCAGATATGTTATTGTTGATGGTTTCTTTTGCTATGCAGAAGCTTTTTAATTTGATGAAGTCCTATGTGTTTATTTTTTCCTGTTTCCTTTGTTCAAGGAGATATGTTGGCAAAAATATTGCTACAAGAAATGTCTGAATTTTACTGAAATGTTTTCTTCTAGGATTTTTATGGTTTTGTGACTTAGATTTAAATCTTTAATCACGTTGAATTTATTATTGTGTATGGCATAAGTTGGTGGTATATAACTTTTTGCATGTATCCTTCCAATTTTACCAACACCATTTATTGAAGACACTGACTTTACCCCATTGAATCTTCTTGCTTCTTTCATCAAATACTAATTGATCATAATGGCATTGGTTTATTCCTGTGCTCTTTATTTGGTTCTATTGACCTAGATGCCTGCCTGTTCTTGTGCCAATGCAAATGTCCTTTCGAGGTTCAGTTTTTAACTGCTCAAAGATGCCATCAATCATCCTATGCACCATTGTTTGCATGTGTCACTAAAGAAGAAAAATGCTAATTATTTGTAAGGCTAGAGCATTCTAAAATGCACCCTGATTTCAAGAAAATGTACCTTGAAATCTGTGAATTATAGTGTTTTCATTCTCATTATGTTTTTCCCAGATCAATCTCAAACTTTGACAGCACTCATCATCCAGGCACCCACTGTCTGAGTTCCATATATTCTCAGGCTATCTTACAGGTATCTTTAAGTTGGTAAGTTTGGGGAAAGTGAGTGACTGGCAGGAGCCTCCCACACTCAGTGAAAAGGATGTGACAAGCATGGATTTATTTGAGGCAAGGCTTCTTATTAATTACAAAAGAGAAAGTCTTGTGTTCTGGCCAGGTGGCTTAGTTGATTAGAGAGCATTGTTCTGTGTACCAGAAAGTAACAGGTTCCATCCCAAGTCAGGGCACATACCTAAGTTGCTGGTTCAATCTTAGGTCTGGGCACCTAAGAGAGGCAGCTGATCTGTTTCTGTTTCTCACATCTATGTCTCTCTCTCTTTCTCTCTTTTTCCCTTCCTTTCTCTTCAAAATCAATATATTTTCAATCCTCGGGTAAGGATTAAAAACAGATACACAAGATCTATCCTGAAAGTATTGGCCATGCAAACTGTTGTAATTGTATTGAATTGGGATACTTTTGGGATAGACCTTGTATGTATATACAAAGGAGGAAGAATTGTAAGAAGAAATTTCTAGAAATGTTATATAAAACAAGAAATCAGGAAACTGTCTAGCAAGGTTACAAGAACTACTGCTTAAAAAGCAGCTATTTTGCCCTTACTGGTGTAGTACAGTTGGTTGGGCAGCATCCTGCAAACCAAAAGGCTGCCCATTCCATTTCCAGTCAAGGCACATGCCTGGGTTGTGATCTGGCACAGCACCCCATCCTCAGTGCCAGATCGGGGCTCAGGTTTCTTTCACACACCATGTTTTTCTCCCTCTGTTTCTCCCTGCCATTCCCTCTCTCTAAGAATAAATAATTAAATATATTTTAAAAGTAGCCCTTTCAACCATGCATATATGTGTAAATAGCACAGTCACCATCAGATACACTGTTATGTACCAAAAATAACAACAACATTAATAAAAAGCATATACACTTATGTGGCATGTTAGTCCTGGGAAAAGATGTTACCCTTGAGCATGTTCCCAGATTCATCCTGTCCAGCCTGCCCTGCTACCCAAGCGGCCTCCTAGCATCATTTCTGAAACAAACAGGCTCTCCTAGGCCCTGGAAACACAGTGTTCTAGTTATATGCTCTGCCGCCATGCACTCTGGCATCAATTTAAGCAAAAATGCTGACCTGTCTCACATGGCATAACCCATGGTGGCCTCCTGTGATCCCACTGCTCCCTGGTTGACCATGGAAGTTAATCATTTCTCCAGACTTCTGTGCTCTTGTAATATGTCTGTATTGTCCCAATAATCTCCTGCCTTTCTTCCACATAAACAGAACAAATAAATAAAACCTTTTACATCTGAGATACAAAATCCCTAGAAAGCTCTAAAAAGAGGACCAGAAATCCAGTTCATCAATCCTCTCTAGAATCAATCTCCTTGTCTCCCCAAGAATGATGCTCATCTCTGGCTAAATCTGTCAGGTTGCATCTCACTTTAGCAAGTAAGGAAAGAAGAAATAACTATTCCTCCAGTCAAATGGATAAATCTTTAACCCTTCCTGAAGTATCACTAACAATAAACCCCCCAGAAATGGTAACAAGAAAAACAGCTTTTCTACAACAACAAAATTGTGTCTAATGACTTGTTACTCTTTTCTAGGGTAGAAGATAATGCTTTCTATATTTCATAACATACAACTCATATCCATTATTGAATGAAAATGGGACAGCAGTCTATTGGTGGAATTAGAAACCAAGACCGTTGATTGTGCCAGATATTCTTCATTTGCTCCTCCGGATCCACTCTTCTAAACCTTTCAACCTGGCTTTCCTTCCCCAAGGTTAATTTCAAGGACTTTGTCAGATGCATTCCCTTTTGCTTCTGATTTCCAGTTGGGTAGACCAATTGGAAATATCCAAAAGGATTCAAAGTCAGGAGGTGGGAGAAGGTAGAGTATTTTCCCAAATCCATCCTCTCCAGGCGTACTTCAAATTGTTTCCCTACAGTTAAGGTCCTGCTCCTATAAGGCAGCCTTCCCCTCCTGCTTTAGCCATGGCTGGTGGGGGCAGCCATGTCCCACTGTTGCCAGCCCTTTGTGCTGCACTGTCCCTTGTTGGTTCCTTAAATCTGCTCAACTTTGTCAATAGTTCTTCCATTAATCCCTTTACAATTATGCTTTTCTGGTGGGACATTTCCTGCTGGGACTTGATTGACATATCAGATTTTACAATAATTACCTGTCATCTGAGTTCGGTGTGGATCTTTTCTTCAGTCCAAAGCTAAGGATACCTCTTCTGTGATCTCTGCTAGTAATCAATTTTCAATAATTAAAAAGATGTTAACCATTCTGTCGAATCCTGCCTAAAATATCTGATAGTCAAGGTCTAATCTCTCAAGAATCCAGCTGTTGTTATCCCTGTTTTGGCCAGATCGCGAAAAGTGCTATAAACCTCTAACTCTGTACACACCCTACAGTGCTGCTTTCCTGTAAAGGACTGTGACATTCCCATTTCCCTGATCTGCATTAACTACTCTTTCCATAGGCTCTCACAGCACTTTGAACTTGTCTACTCTCTTTCCATAGTGTAGCTGGAGTGTTTGTTTACTTATCTCTTTGTCCCATAAGATTATATGCTCTATAAGAGAACAAACTGCTTTACACATATGAGGATTTACAGTGCCCAAAAGAGTGCCACTAAATAATATTTGTTTTTAAAATATTAGCAAACTGAACATAGCGCTGTTGAATTTAATAGGCAATGAGACAATAATAAAAAACAATTGTAGTTAAAACACATGTTCATTATAAATACTCATTGCTTCATTCACTACTTCGTTCATTTATTGTTCTATCAACTGTGTTTAGAGCTATTGGACAGCAAGGTCCTGGAAACACAAAGTTGTGTGAGGCACTATCTTGCCTGAAAGCAGCATTGTTAATTATGCGGATGCTATGAAAGTCATATTTTAACTGCAGGTGAAGGTCGTCTATGCAAATTCTTTTAAAAGGAATTGGTATCCTTTTGCATCCCAGTAAGAAGTGCAAAGATCATTTTGAAACTATGCATTGTTTTATATCAAATGGTATTGCTTTCTAACACTAGCACTTCTTGACAACATTTCCCTTCTACTCTGAATAATTTTCCCTTTCTTTACTTCACACTTTCTGAATAGTTATTGGTCATGTGTTCCTTTGCCACAAATTTAAAAAAGGCCCTGGCTGATGGCTTAGTAGATGGGCACCGGCCTGCAAACCCAAAGGTCACTGGTTCAATTCCCAGTAGAACACATAACCAGGCTGCAAGTCTGGTCTCCAGCCAGGTCCTTAGCAGGAGGCAGGTGAAAGGCAACCATACATTGATGTTTCTCCCCCTCTCTGCCTCCCTCCCTTCCTCTCTCTCTAAAAATAATAAATAAAATCTTAAAGAAAAAAGATTGCTTTATTTTTCCTTACTTAAATTTTATATACCTTTGAAATTTTTGATATATGCAGCTAATTTTTCATTTAAATTAATTTTAAATATCCTAGTTATATTACTACCGTATTAACATAAAAAATTCCATTAATCATTAAGAAATAATTGATATACACCAATTGCCTGTTAAATTCAAGAGTGTGATGTTCAGTGCGTTAATTTTTTGAAACAAATATTATTTAGTGAAACAGTTTTAGGCACTGTTAACCAAACTCTTAATAATATATCAATATGTATGTCAAGGATAGGAATTAAAAAGGCCACCACTGTAATCTCAGCTATATATATATATATTCAAAATTTTACAAGCATCCTACTTATTTATGAAAAAAAAAAAGATACACTTAAAAGAAAACAAAATAAAGACAGCCTAGATTATCTTTGTTTTCCCATATTCACATGTGGACAAATGAACATGTAGCTTTAAGATATATAGGGTGGTAATTTGATTATTGAGTCATATGTGACCCAGCTGAATCAATGTAACAACAGACATATGATAGTTTATGTCGTTAATATGAACTGATTTCCTTCATTACATATTTTAGCAGCTAGTCATTTCCAGAATTGGCTTAGACCCTAAAAATGTCCTCAGCAGAAATGTTGTTCTGAGCTTGGGACATTCCTTAACAGCTGGAAGACATTCAGGGACTCCAAATGACAAGGGCTGGTGAGAGAGTGTGAGGATGGGCACCTGCCTTGGAGATGCTCTGAACTAGTAAACGCCTTGCTCTGGCAATGAACTCTCCCTTGGGTTCTTTTAGATATTATGTTTGAGATGCAAACATAAAGAATGGCAGTTCATTTGAAATAGCCTTCGTATCTAGAGACCACATTTTAAGATTTTGAAAGTTTAATATGAGTCTGCTTTGGAAAATGGGAAGGAAGGCAAGAGTGTGCATAGCCTTATTTTGGAATTTCTAGGCTGCTATCTTTAGAAAAGCTATAAAATTAATAAAGCAAGTTTTCTCTATTGCAGAGTAAAAGAAAGTATCCAGAAATATAAAATAAAATGTAAAGTGTGTGAACGATAAAATATTGAGATTCCAAGTTTGTATTCTTATGGCATAAAATATTTGAGTTGTGTAACATTAAACACCAGAGATCTAATGAAATAGGTATCTAAGTGACTCCAACATTGTAATTTCAGTATTGTAGCATTGTATTTGCCAGCAGATATAGTCAGTTCTTTTAGCAACTGAGATATCATTTAGTCTATGACTTAAACAGCACTGATAAAGTTTTTTTTTTTTTTTACATAAGATGCTATCAACGAAACAGAGAACTTTGTTCTTCAAAGCTTATTTATAATGTGTTTAGAAAAAATTCAATGGAAACAGGAAAATAATGTCTTGATTTTCTAAACTTTACCACATCTGCTTTTACTTACTTTTAGGCATTCGAAAGGTCTCTAGATTTCAAATGAATTGCTTTGTTTTTCCTTTGTCTATTTCTTTACTTGACTATCTTCATGCTAAATTATACAACAAAACACAATCTATGAACCAATGAAAACCTTTATGGCATGAATAACAAAGGAATTTTAGAACATGTGACACAGTATATGTAAATATGCCTGAAAAAAAAAAAAAAAAAAAAAGTCCAGGTGTATAGAAGTAGACCCCTCCATAAAAATACTCAAATGCATGTATTGTTCTTTCTCATACTATCCAATACTGGTTATTTATACATCATTCACAATCTTATCTAGACAGTATGAAAAATATATACTAAAAGAAATGGAAGAACTGGTATTTTTATCTATGTGTGTATATGTTAGCATATTTGTGTATTTTGCCTAAACCCAAATGAGAGTATTAATATAATGTTCAATAAATCCCCCAATTTTGACCAAAAAAAAAAAAAAAGGCATAAATCCACTCATTTGGGATTTTGCTTTCCTTTTTCCTAAATCAAAAGGATTTAAATTCAAAGACATTTTGGAAATGTTTTCTAAATATTTAAACTAAATATATTTCATTATATTTAGTGAGAGTTGCCCATAAAACACACAAAAGTCCAATTACTTTGGAGGGTATAACAGTCTCTCATTCCTTGACCTTTCTTTATCTGATTAAGCATTTGTTTATTCATTTAAAATAAGTTACCTTAGAGAAATGCAAACATTTCTTCTGCATATAATGATTTGAGATTTCAGTAAAATGTGCATCAATAAAAGACAGTAGGTAAAAGTGAAAGCTGATATATTGGGCATGATACAAAAATAATTTTATTCAGATCTTTCTTGGAAACTCTGTTAAGATGCTTTAAACATTTGTTGATGGCTACTTAGGAAGTTTTAAAGGCTGTGGGACTTCCAGCCAAGATGGAGGTGTAGGTAGAAACGCTTTGCCTTCTTTGGCAACCATAGAAGGAATTACAACCAGCTAGCAAAAACAAATAACAAGCAGAACTGTCAGAAAATTTAGATATATGGAAGTCCAACAATCAAAGATTTAAAGAAGCCACAATCACCCAGATAGGAGGGGCAGAGATGCAAAGATGGGGTGGAGAGGCAGTGTGGCTCAGACAAGCGACAGCAGCAGTGGTAGTGGAATGGACTGTCCCATGTTCACAAGTGGTAGATTTAAAAACAGGAGGGATATCCTGGGAGTGACCAAACCTAGCCCCAGGCAAGACTGTACAGCCAACACTGGGGAGATAAACCCCAATTAAACCAGTGGAGGTTAGGGAAAGGGAAGAAACTGCTGAACTTTCATTGCTTAAAGGGCCCCCACAGTCTTAGAACTTACGCAAATTTCAGGGTAGCAACTGGGAAGGTGCCAATTGCAATGGGAAATGGGTAAAGTGACTGGAAATGGGGCAAATGCTGGACAGATTGCCAGAAGCCAGGCAGCAGCACTGTCCCTGCTCTGAGCCTCCACCACAAACAGAGCCAAAAAGTGTTGAAGCATGTGTCCCCAGCCTGGCAATTACCTAAGGCTCCACCCTATACAATTTACAGGTCCCTTTGCTACATATGTCACTGTACTAAGACAGGGAGTAAAAGCAACTCTTCCAGAAACAAATACAGGAAGGTTGCCAAATTGAGGAGGCAAAAAAAATATGGCCCAAATGAAAGAACAGAACAAAACCCCAGAAAAAGACCTAAACAAAATGGAGATAGTCAACCTATCAGATACAGAGTTCAAACCACTGGTGATAAGGCTGCTCAGAGAACTCATAGAGTATGGGGGAAAAAAATAAAGGAAGAAATGAAGGTTATACAAAGCGAAATAAAGAAAAATATACAAGGAAATAACAGTGAAAGGAAGGATGCTGGGATTCAAATCAATGGTTTGGAACAAAAGGAAGAAATAAATATTCAACCAGAACAGAATGAAGAAACAAGAATGCAAAAAAAAGAGGAGAAGCTGAGGAACCTTTGGGACAATACTAAATATACTACCATCCAAATCATAGAGTACCAGAGGAGATGAAGTGTAAGAAATTGAAATAAGTAATTTGAAAAAATAATGAAAGAAAACTTCCCTAATTTGGCAAAGGAAATAGACATACAATTCCAGGAAGTACAGAGGATCCCAAACAAGTCGAACCTGAAGAGGAAACACACCAAGACACATCATAATTAAAATGCCAAAGGTTAAAGATAAAGGTAATCTTAAAAACAGCAAGAGGAAAAGCAGAGTTACTACAAAGGAGTTCCCATAAGTCTATCAGCTGATTTCTCAAAAGAAACTTTGCAGACTAGAAGAAACTGGGAAGAAGTATTCAAAGTGATAAAAAGCAAGGATCTACAACCTACATTACTCTATCCAGCAAAGCTAGCACTTAAAACGGAAAAACAGATAAAGCGCTTCCCAGACAAGGTGAAGCTAAAGGAGTTTATCATCACCAACTATTGTTACATGAACTGTTAAGTAAAGGAACTTACTTAAGAAAAAAGGAAGATCAAAACTTATGAACATTAAAATAACAACAAAGCACAACTATCAACAACTGAACCTAAAAAACAAAAACAAACTAAGCAAATAACCAGAACAGGAACAAAATCATAGGTATGGAGATCATTTGGAGGGCTATCAGCTGGGAAGGGAACGGGGGAGAATGAGGGAAATGGTGCAGGGATTAAGAAGCATAATGGGTAGGAACAAAACAATCGGTAGGGATTGTTAAGAATAGTGTAGGAAATGAAGAAGCCAAAGAACCTACACACATGACCCATGGACATAAACTAAGGACGGGGAGATTGCTGGAGGGAAGGCGATACCAGGTGGAAGGGGATAAGGGAAAAATTGGGACAACTGTAACAGCATAATCAATAAAATGAAACTTAAAAAATAAAGATTGTGGGTTATTTGTGGTTAATATGCAAAAGGAAAAAAGAAAAACGGGAAAAATTGCCTTCACGGAGCATAGTCCCAAGGTTTCACCACTGAGTTAGCTAACATTCTTTCCTTCATTTCCTCGGCTGGGCTGACCTCAACATTCTTGGTGTCCAAGACTTCTAAAAGAATGTAAACCACATTATCTTCCCCAGAGGGGAAAACAGAAACGAAGTTGGATGATATGTCAGGATAAAGAATAAGTTCACTGCATGTTTAAGAAGGAAGAAGAGTTCGAATGTAATCACACCAAAGATCAAGTTTTGTGGACAAGGGTTCATCCATATAAATAAGAGAGTGGTTTTGCTAGTTAGTCAAACGTCCCTTGCAAGCCTGAAAGAGCAAGTTGGGAGCTATTAGTCTTGTTTTCTGCCACACATACCTGTGAGATTATAATAGGAGAGAGGATATCTCTAAAGGATTTTTACAATGAAAAAATATTGAAAGTCAGGAGTAAAAGAAGGGAAAGGAAATAAGGTCCTTCCTTGGCCATCATTGAATGTCGGCAGCACTGCCTTTTTATAATTGTTTTGATTATGCAATAAGTTCAAAAAGTTTAAGGCATAGATAATGCGATGCTTTGGTTTTCCTTTTTTATTGCACGTTTTAAATGGTTTGTGTTCAAAAATCAATTTAACAGAAGAGACTGACTTAGAATCTATATGATTGAGGTAGAAAAAAAAAAGGAAATTAATTCTGAAAAAGAAAGGAAATTCTCCAGCTTACAAGCCTTCTTATTTTTCTTGAAAACATTTTTAAGTGTTTTCCCTTAATATTACCTTCAAATCACCACTTTGAAAAACATCCTATAGCCCTGGCTGGTGGCACAGTGGATAAGGTGCCAGCCTGCAAACCCAAAGGTCGCCGGTTTGATTCTCTAGCCAGGGCACATAACCAGGTTGTAAAGCCAGGTCTCCTGCCATGTCCATAGCTGGAGGCAAGTAAAAGGCAACCATTCATTGATGTCTCACTCCCTTTCTGCCTCTCTCCCTATCCCTCTCCCTAAAAATAACAAGTAAAATCTTTTTAAAACTTTTTTTCAAAAAAAGAAAAACATCCTATAAATGTCAATGCTTCTCTGAGGTCTTTGTTATAAGCCTTCTGTTTATCTCATTCTATGCACTTTGTGTAACAGCATTGACTTGCAGAACTTCAATTAGCATCCATGTGCTGGTCATCCTCATGTTTTTATCTTTGAACCCACTCACTTAACTTCCTAATAAACAACAGCTTATTTGGTATCTCATAAACCCTCCAAAGCATCATGTTCGGAAGTGAACTCATGGCCTTCTTCCCTATTTCTCTGTATCCCAGCTTTCCTTCTGTGTTCCTTGCCTTCAGCATCTAGTCATGTAGCCCAAGCCATTAATCCAAGGATCTTTTTAACTCTTCCATATTATCCAATTAATGACCAAGTCCTGCCTTCTCAAATGCCACTTTGATATCCATTTACCTCCATCTCCACTGTCACTCTAAATTATTGTTTCTCTGACAGATTTTGCTGAAACAGTATCCTAGACAGCTTCCTGGCCACTACCCTTATACCTAAACAATCCATTTACCTTCAGCATAGACATTGGAGTAATCCGTTTTTGAAGTGATCTTCATAACACAAATATCTGATCATGACACTCTATTAAAACCCACCAGTAATTTTTCATTGTCTTATAGTCTAGTCTGAACACATTAACTTCAAAGAGTCTAACTATAGCCAGTGCCCACTTCCCAACTGCTTAAGTGTTAGTTTCCCTTCCAGTCACACTGAGCATCTTTTAGTCCCTAAAACCTGAGGTACTTTCAGCTGAAGCATGCTGTTCTCACTGTCTATCCCCATTTCAAATGTCACTTTTTAAGGGATATCTATCTTTACCCTAAACTAAACCAAGGTCCCAGCTATGCTTGTAAATCATCCCAACTTCTAGTCTCTCACTCATCACATACTTTTGTTAACTGTGGGCAGTGTCTTCCTCACTTTATCCTAAGCTCCATGAAAGTAGTGACCACATTTATCATATTAACTACTACAAAGCACTGGTATTAAATACCTACCTGGCACTTGGTAGGTATTTAATAAATATTGATTGAACAAATTGATGTATTTACTTATATATTTTCCCTTCACCAGTACAATAGGCCATATGATCTGCTGTATACATATTGGTGACTGGCTCATTCACCATAGAGGAAGTGTGAGCTATCTCAGGTGGAAATTAAAATCTGCGATAGTCTGTGATCAAGACATATCACAGAACGTATAGGCATCATTTGTCCCAAATTGTCCAGCTAACAGGACAGTAACAAGGTCAACTAAGCCTGGCAATGTCCAGAGACATGCTTGCTTTTGGCTAATTCAAAATTCATGGGTAAAATAAATAATATTGTTTAATGGCTATTTACTGCTTTTATTTATTCTCCTTGATTTAGTCACCTAGTTCAGAGAAAAGTAGGGGGGTGATTTAAGATGCTATTAAACTGGAGGAATATTTTACCCATCCCCTGAATCTAATTCTATGGACAGTTACTACCCATAATACTCTTAGGCTCTGACCATACTACCAGTAACGTGACTTTGTAAATTTTTTCAAATTTACTTGAGAAGATAAGAAAAATCATGAGGTTATACAGGCATTATAATGGCATCCACGTTAGTCGGAAGAGTATTGTTTTTTTAAAGGCATATTTTAACTCTCTCTAACCTTTGGGTGTGTTTCCTCCTAATATTAGATGTAATATCAGATGTTATCTCTTAAGGTAGTTGTAACTGACAGAAGATGCAATGTTAATGATTCTTTGTGGAAATGATGGGAAAACGGCTCAACTCTGTCAAACTTGGGTCACAGGACATGATTTAAACAAAAGACACACCACTTGTAGTCGTCTCACCAAATGACCAGCACCAAGTCCACTTAAACATTCTGTTCCTGCTACTGCTGCTCATTAGACTAGGATCAGCTCCAACTGGTCACTGTCCCCCAGGAGGATTATATCAAACAGGAATTTCTCATTGCCTTGTTTATACATGTGGCCTACTAATATAGGGCTACATTATTAAACCAAAATAATCATTGGCTTAACAGTTTTGTTGCTCTGTATTGCTTAGGGGTGATAAAATATGGTAACAATTAGGAGTGAAAACATTTTCAGTGTTCCTTTTAATTATGCACTTCACCTACTGATGCTTCAATTTCCAGCACCAAAAATTATCAAGTGCTACATAAAATAGAAAATTATGGGGTGAAACTTAAAGGCTTGGCAAGAAAAAAAATCATATTCAATTTTCTACATCAGAATTGTTTCAGTACCTAAGTGTAGGTCTGGTTTCTCACGGACTGGCAGTATCAGCAGCGCTCAGGGGTTTGTTAGAAATAAAGAACCTACTGAATGATAATTTCATGATGTGTGTCCAGCCCTGTGTTTCGACAGCCCTCCATGTGATCTTATACATGCTCACATTTGATGAGCACAGCTCTAAACAACTGCACTACACATACTGTTTGGCTTCCCTAATTTACAAATTATGAATGGTGTTGCAGCTCACCTGCATTTAAGAATTTTTAGCTTTCATCACAATTGTCCTTTGGGGTTCAATTCTAAGGGTCATGAAAATAAAACTTGGTGCTATCTCCTTCAGGCAGGGTGACCACCCATCCTAATTTTCCTGGGAAAGGCCCATTGAACCTGTTGTCTTGATGTAATTAACAGCGGCCTTTCACTCTCAGAAGTGCCATAGTTTGGACGATAAACCATATGGTGGTCCTACCGATAAGCCATTACTTGCCCTGGCTGCTACTCTCCAACTGCATGTCCTTCCATTAACCTGTCACTTCTATGCACTAACTACAATAATGATTTTCTTTCAGTTCCTAAAATTTTCAAACACACTTGTAATGAAACCGCTTAACATTTCTGTTCCCTCTTCCTGGGAGGCCCCTCCTCTAGATCTCAGAATGATTTGCGCCTCCTTGGTGGCATCCCAAGGGTGGGATGGTAGAAGTAGTCCTCTCTGTGTACAGGCAATTTAGAGACTTTTATAACAGTAAAACCAACTAAAAAACTGACATCAGCAATTTTAACATTGTGAAAAAATACTTTTCCCCCCACCAAAAAAAATGCCATGTTTGTTTCTTGGCCTTTAATAAGCATTGTATTTTACACAGAAGTTGATTTGGAGAATTCCCAGGTGTACAGATGGGCCTCAACAAGCACAGACATTGATACTTGCATTCATCTCAAAAGTAAATTACTAATAGTTTTAGAATAGTTATAGATTATTTGAGGTAGCTTGTGTCACCAACCCCCTTGCTACAACATTCCTCAATTTAAACAATAGATTTGGAATAAGTTGTGGGAGCACAGTGATTGAAAAGACGAAGAAACAGAGCTTGAGTTACTTCAGTTCTCTCACATTATTTAACTTCTTGAGATTTTTGTGTTCAAGATTTGAAACATAGAGAAATCCAAGAGAGATAGAGCAGCCAAAACAGTCTTCAACAAGAAGAACAAAGTTGGAAAATTCACACTTCTCAATTTCAAATATTACTTCAAAGCAACAGTAATCAAGACAATGTGGTGCTGTCATAAGGATTGTCACATATGTCACTGAAATAGAATTGAGACTCCAGAAATAAATGCTTACATTTACACTTAATTAATTTTTGACAAAAGTGCCAAAACAATTCAATGGCAGTAAAAGTCTTTTCAACACATGGTGCTGGAACAACTGGATATTCACATGCTAAAGAATAAAGTGGGACCCTCACCTCAAATCAAGTCAAAATGGACCAGAGACCTAAATATAAGAGCTAAACTTTTTAAAAAGAACATAGGTATACATTTAGGTTGCTTCCATATTTTGGCTATTGTAAATAATGCTGTAATAAACATAAGGAGGCATATATCTTTTCAAATTAGTATGTAATTGAAACCATAAAAGTTAAAAATAAGTAATTAATAAAAGAACATAGGCATGAATTCTTATAATCTTGGATTATGCCATAGTTTCTTAGATATGACACCAACAGTACAAAAAAAAAAGGAAATTAAAAATTGGATTTCATGAAAATTAAAAGCTTTTTCCTTGAAAGGAAAAGACAACCAATAGAATGTGACAAAGTATTTGCAAATCATATATTTGATAATGGACTTATATATCTAAAATACATAAATAATCCTTACAACTCAATAATAAAAAGACAAATAATGTAATTAAAAATAGGCAAAGAAAATATATAAATAGCCAGTGAAAAATGGAAAGATGCTCAGCATCATTAGCCATCAGGGAAATGCAAAAAAAAATCATAAAAAACTATCACTTTATGCCCATTAGAATGGATAGAATCCAACTATCAGACAATTACAAGCGTTGACAATGATATTAAAAAGTTGGAACCCTCATACATTGCTGATGAGAATGTAAAAGCATTCTAGCAGTTTCTTGAAAGATTTTAACATAGAATTGCCATATGACCTGGTAATTAATGTTTATTAATGTTTATAATAGAATTAAGTACTCATACTAATAAAACTGTGGAAACAACCCAAATATCCACCAATTGATGAATGTGTAAATAACATATATTCCATACAATGGAATACTATTCAGCAATAAAAAGAACACAGTGCTGATACATGCAACAATATAGATTAAAAATGTGATAAGTGAAAGATGCTTGTCACAAATGAGAGAATGTTTATGATTCCGTTTATATGAAATACACAAAAGAAGCAAATCTATAGACCTAGAAAGTGGTTTCCTAGGGCTGGGGGAAGGGCAGTGGCATGGGCAGGCAAGGGATGATTGAAAGAGTATGGGGTTTCTCTTTTGAAGTGATAATTTGTTCTAAAATTGTGATATTAATTGCATAACTCTGTGTATACTAAAAAGCATTGCTTTATACAATTTATTTTTTTTTAATTTTTTAAGATTTTATTTATTATTTCCAGAGAGAGAAGAAGGGAGAGAGGCAGAGAGGGAGAGAAACATCAATGTATGGTTGCCTTTCACCTGCCTCCAGCTACGGACCTGGCTGGAGACCAGGTTTGCAACCTAGTTATGTGCCCTGGCTGGGGAATTGAATCAGCAACCTTTGGGTTTTCAGGCTGGCACCTTATCCACTGTGCTACCAGCTACGGCTGCTTTATACAATTTAAATAGATGAATTATATAGTATGCGTATCTCAATGAAGCTGTCCCGAAGAAAAGGAGATTAAAACAGTGAAGCATGGTTCAAACTGCATATGATGTATGCTATTTTTCCCTTTTTCTATAAAAAATATAATGCTGTAATAAAAGTACTAATCCATTACCCTCTTGTAATGTTTATTTTAATTCATTGTTACTGGCATAATAACATATGAAGTTCAATACTTTTTTTCACTGTTTTTTTTTTTTTCTAGCCATTATCATTCTTTTCATTCCACAATTATTACTAAAAATAATTTTGTTTAAAGAGGATGGGAGTATTAAAAATTGTTTATGCTAGGTGATAAATGTTCTAGAAATGCCACTGTTGATTTGTATTATTATTTAGATTTTGTTCAAGTATCGGCATCTCAGAGAAGCATTCCCTAACCACTCCATTTAGAATAGAGAGCACTCTACATATGTTCCCAAGTGATGTCACTTTCTATCTTCTTCCTTGATTTACTTTCTTCATAACTTTTATGGTTTTCTACTATTATATTATTTGTTTGTTCCTGGCTTCTTCACTAGAATGTTAGTTCATTAAAGTGTCATCTGCCTTGCTCACCCTGGTATCCTCAATGCACAGTACACAATCAACTTTTGGTAAATAAACACTAAAAATTGTATATACTTCTTACATTTCTTTACAAAAAAAGTAAACATAGTTTTATCTTCATGCATAATTTCTACTCTTTTTTAACAATGAGATGAAAATATTTATTCTAACCCTTCCCATCAGGGATATGTGGCCATCACATTCTGCTAGATACTTCAAAGATACCTGGATAATCAAAATCCCTTTGTCCAGTAGTTTCAGATAAAAAATATGTATGGAATTTTATTACTTTATATTCATTATCTTTAATGATGTTTATGAGCTGTAATCCACTCAACTCTGCAATGTCTCTTTCTTAAATTAAAACATAATTTTTAAAGGTTAATCAACTTAGATTATCCCAGAATTCATTACTCCAGTCTAGTGATAAAGACCAGCCTCCTTTATTAAATCTAAATATTTCTGGACTTTGTTAAACATGCTTCAAAACACTTACTTTTGAAAACTTGGCAAATTTTTATAGAAACTACTTCTTGGAGTCTAGATTTTCTTTTTTACTGTTGTTGCTTTATCTCCTTTTCAAAATAATAGTTGTTTTTTTTTAAACAAAGCAGAACCCTGTAATAATATGGTTCAATATTACAACTGTTTAGGTAGGCCATAGGTCAAATCCTGTCCCTCTCCAAATGCGACAACCACACATTGTATAAACTTGATCACACTAGTAGCCTATAACCCT
Organism: Noctilio leporinus; assembly: GCA_004026585.1. Lineage (NCBI taxonomy): Eukaryota > Metazoa > Chordata > Mammalia > Chiroptera > Noctilionidae > Noctilio > Noctilio leporinus. The sequence continues at coordinate 80,772 of PVIW01005113.1, forward strand.
TTAGTTAACCATAAGCTGGAATATGAAAGTTTAAAAATAAGGATATCACTATGTGTATAGTTATATTCACATAATGTTCCCTCTAGAAAACAAGTATTTCTCCTGTTCTTTGGAATTCTGTTCCAAAACGTCTTTTGAATAATAAATTTGGTGGATTTAGATGTTTGTGTAGAGATCCTCAGCTACTTAACTAAACTAAAGGCTGCGTTACAGAATGGGTCTGAAGTCAAAATGCCTATGTTTAAATCCCCAATCTACCATTTACTGACACTGTGTCATGTTAGCCAACTTATTTATCCTTTCTATACATTAGGTTTATGATCTTGAGGTGAATATAATAATAGTACTCATCAAGGGGTTGTGATGATTAAATAAATTAATTCATGTGGGCACTTAAGACAATGCCTATTACATAGGACACTATTAATAAGAGCTAGCCATTGTTTTTAGGTTGACAGGAAAAAGACATTTAAATTAAAGTCTTAGTCACCATTAATATATCAATTAAAAATAAAAAGATACAACTTCATATATTTTAATATAAAATTAGTAGGAAGACTTGATTTTAGTGTCAGTCTTTCCATATGTAATTATATTTTATTTGTACAGCCAAAGTAAAGACTTTCTGAAGTGAAAATTTATGCAGAAGCCTAAAAGATACAAGATTATTTTCTTATACTGTTGCAGCCTAGTAGAAAAAAAAGGACCCATGGCCCTCCTGCTTAGACTAGACGCTTTTCTTAAACAGTCACATATTTCTTCATTAAACTGTTTTTTAATGGCCCTTTTGATGACTGCCAGTTTCCTCCACAATAAAAGAAGTTTTGACCTGAGAATACATTTTTTTAATCTAGTAATAACTTTGAATACATTAACTGAGCATCGTGGACCAAATAAGGAGCTAATTAGTTATGTTTTCCATCATCTGAATGAAATAAAAATGAATCAACTTCATCACTAAACTTAAAAGGTTGTCTTCATTGGCAAAGAAGTCTCAACATTGTTCTGTTAATTCAAGTTCCTTCCAGAAAGTAAGGAAAGTTGAATTATCTGTGACCTGAAAACAACAAAGTTTCATTTTCCCTTTCTGTGTGAAGGCTAGTCAAGTGACTTAATACCATTCTACAGAAGCACTCTCCCTAAAATTACTTTAAGAGCTCATTACTTAGAGCACTACTTATCAGTTATGACCCAGCAAAATATTCATTTTCACCAATAAAGGCTATTTATTTTCCTTCCTCATTCATTCTTTATTTTCCTTTCTCACTCACCTAGACATTAGGATGATGTGATAAATGCATCTACTCATCACACTACTATCTTTGTTAAATAGACCTCACAGATCATCAACTAGTTACAACAAGTCAGAAATGAGGCAACCACAGGTGAGTCTGTAATTTTAGTGCAAACACTGTCCAACCATGTTTGCTTTTTGTAGAGCACATCCTTTCTCCTCAAGCTCTTAATTTTTGTAGACAGCAGCTAAAAATATTTTTTAAACACATACATGAAACACAACATCACCTTTTTATGCCTTTCCAATTAGTTTTTGAGAATTATATCAAGTCTAACTGTGAGTACAGTGTGTTTACCCAACACACACTGGGAAAGAGCCTCACTTTCAGGTTCACTGTCTTTGGGGTTTCAAAAGAGAAAGTGAAACATCAGTTTTAACATTAAATGTGTCACCACAAACTTGGGGATTTTCATATCAAAAAATTAAAAACACAGTGGGACTCATTGATAATTTACAGTTAAATGCTTAAGTATATAGAAGCATGTTTCTTTTGAAAATATCTTTAGATTCAGATGGCCTTTCATAGTCCTAATTATTTGCTTACATTGTTGCTAAAATATCAAAATACCTTCACATTCTGATTTGAAAATATTTCTGAAGCTGTTTTGTAGAAAATGTTGAGGAATAACTCACCTAATAATATAAAGATAATTAAGAAATCATTTTATGTCTAAAATCAATTAATGGGGAAGCTAAAGAGAGTACAAAAATTGTACTTTTAATACTTGGGGGTTCTTATTGTGAATATACATTCTGTGGCATACTTTTCTGTCAGGCAAAGTCTTCGAGTTGAGAATGGATCCCTGCCAAGTCTCTGAAAATCGATTGTTCAAAAATCGTAATTAAAAAAAGTAAACAAAGAGTGGGTTGAAGTAGTGCAGAGTTCTAATGAGTTAATATAACAAAACTCAAGCAAAGTCAACTTTCTTCAAAGCCAGCAGGCTCGGCTCTGACAGTCATCCATCAAACTGAAGGTCTCCTTAATAAATGCCAATTACAGGGCATATATGCACAAACGTGGCAAGCATAAGCCACAGGATCATTTCCTTCTGAAAAAACTAGTGACCAAGTAAACACCCAGCCCGTGCAAGCGACCAGCCCACCCGACAGTAAGTCTTGCTTCTGATCGGAATACTAACCATTGTTATTTCTCTCCCTCTTTTTCAACCTTGGAAAAGTTCAGAACCACACAGAATTTTGTTTGGGGTTATACAAATTCCTTCACAATTTGTGTAGAAGTCTAACATAACTTTTTAAAAGCCATGACATGCCTATAATGTATACAGAGTCTCTGACTTCCGCCGTAAGCGAGGCTTTTTCCTAACTTAATCATACTCAAATTTCACCCCTTTTAAAGATTCTGATTCAAAAATGTTCACTCATTCTCCACAGTCCACAAATTTATACCATCTCTTCCTGTGGTATTTTATGTGCATAAATTAAAAAAGAATGGCCTCCAATGAGGATTAAAAGGCTGAAAAATATCATAGACTTTCTAAATTTAGTTTCTTTTTTATTTTACTTCTCAAAATATGTGCTAACCAAACATATATAACACATATATTTTCCATCACTCTTATAAAATATTCCATTCACCTTAACCTTATTACCTAGAGGAAATGCTGGCTCAACTCAGATAGGAAGTTACATCTAGAATTCTCATCATTATCGCTATGTAATCCAGCACAAATGAAAATAAACATAGGACATCTTTTCAGAAACAACTAAAATATTAATGTTATTGGCACATTAGTTCTTATCATGGAATTCAATAAGAACTCACATTGTTATGATTCCCAACTTTCGAAAATGTTCCTCTGCCACCTTTTTTATGATCTACCTGGCCAGGTACAGAGCCCATCCTCAGACAGGTTTCCTAGTGGTAGCTGGTAGGTTTCCTAGTGGTAGATGACATTGGGGGAGGGGAGGGAACTTTCTTAGAAAATATGGCCGCAGATGTTGTCCAGAAGCCAAGGGCCAACATTTTATACCGCAGCATTACTTCTTTAATGCAGCTAGATGGATTTTCAGAGAGAAGGGCTATATTCTCCTATAATGACAGAGATAATTAATAGAGTAAATGAAAACATTCATGTTTGGTATTTTTATGCAAATGGTTAGAATAGTCTATGTTAGCCCCAAGTTGATGTCTTATCTAATTGACCTATAAAGTGACATCTTCCATCACACATGTGGACCTGTGCTAAATTCATTTATTTCCATCTTGCTTGATATTATGATGAATGGTCTGAGCTCCATTCAATTATTTAAAATGTGCAAAGAAACAGAAACAATGAAACTGGCAAGGCCCTCTACATTCTTAGGGACAATTTAGGCTAATTAGCATCAACTTCTCCCCCATTCATCATACCCCTTTAGAAATATAAACAAACTGTCAGCTCTAACCTAACAAACAGATCACTGAGCTACTTAACACAAATTATTCTTACATGAAAAGCTCCTTCTCAGGCAATATTCTCCTTTAGGGCATCTGGGAAGCTGAGCTATTAAAATTGAAGACATATGTTCCAGTCAAACTCAACTCCCGGATTGTAATGATCGCTGTTGTGACAGTTTTCAGTCAGCATACTTGCTGCTGGCAACACAGTCCCAAGCCTGAGCAAAACAAAAGTCAAATGGAATGATGCAAGCAGAGGCCCAGATACAGAAGACACCTCCTCACTCTACCGATCATGATGTACTTAGTGGGGCTCGCTCCTACGATCTCCTACCGTGGCTCCAAGTTTTGCTGCAGTTCACTTAGGTTACTAGGGAAAGCAAGGCATCAAATGCGGTCTGTGACAAGACTGAATTTCATCATGAGTTACTTTTAAATCACATCTTAGGAGGCTGAGGCTACTTAGCTTTTGATATTCAGTTAAAGCCACTAAGTCCCTGCCCATAATTTCAGAGAAGCTAGGGAGGACAGAGCTGGAAGCGTTCACAAGGAGATGAAGGGTAGCTTGAGAGTAGATTGGGTAGGATCTCTCAAATGGACTACTTAGAAATTCTAAACACCTTCCTTTGAACTAACAGGAATAAAAATGAATTGTTCATACCTTTACACATTAGAACTCTGTAAATTCCTTCTTGGATATTGGACCCAGATAATATTTTCCTCACTTGTGTAAGTGCAGCTGCATATGCACCAATCCTCATTATTTGCCTGAGTTATGCTCTATAAAGTCACCATGAACATTGAATTAGTGAATTCCGAACCCATGGCTCCTGGGGGAAATACAAGGTTAAGTTTCTGCAAGCCTCTGGTCACAACCTTTTCATCAACTGATCAGTATACAACCTTATTTTATGTGTGTTTCTGTTTAAAGAAACCTTATTTGATATATATTGTTGATTTATTAACACTGACCTCACAACCAACAGCGCTATAACTCATGCCTGAATAAAGCTTATCAAACACATGAATTTTCTCATGACACATCACAGCCTTCTTGTGCTTAGAAACACCAGAGAGCACTTCAGCACATGCCTGGTGATCATGTTAAACAATGAAATCACCAATCAAAAAAAGCACAAAAATGTGAAAAACATGGCACTAAATAAGACTGGGAAAGGGATACGTGTTTACAGTATGAGAGCTAAACAGGAGGGCAGAGCATCATCGCATTCAACCTCAGATGGAAAAATGCACTGAAATTTTTCACCATTCTGCACATGTCTGTGAATGACAGTGAAAGCATCACAAGTACTGACTTTGAGGTTACAAATACATTTTGGCAAGTAGGCAAATTCACAAACACTAAATCTTCAAATAATGAGTATCAACTGTATATGCATGCATACATATATACTCTCCTCAGATTTCCCTCTGAGTTATTTCTCTCAGTCAGCTAGGGTCATAGACGGAAAATCAAGCACAGCCTGGTAAGTTCACTGATAAGTAGGTGGCCACAAACTTTCTAGGAACATGGTAAAGACGTAAAACCCTTTTAGTATATTCCTATTCTTTAGCATCCTAGAAATGTGAACATTGATGGCACGTACAACTACTGCTGTAACAGCATCAATCCATACACAACCCACCATACACAGTACTGTGTCTCTATTCTACTTCAGCATTTGAATTACTATTATTTGTCATAGTGGGTAGTTGTTGTTGCTAGCACCCATCTCCCCTCCCCACCACCTACCGAAGTCTCAGATTTCGCATCCAATCCTGTGGAAGCAGGATTGTCTCTAGAAGTGGGCTATTGGCCTTTAAGCCAATTAGCATATGCCGTCTCATTTGCTACAGTGGTTTCTTAAGGGATGAGCACATGACTCAGTCTGGACTAATGACACAAAAGGAGGTTTATTGCTGAGCACTTCATGGAAAAATGATTCTTCTCTGTGAGTAAACGGTGTGAAGCAGCCTCAGGAGGAAACAGACACTACAAAGAGCAGGGAATGGTAAAGCAACTGGGCCCTTGGAGACAGTATTAAGCTACCAGAAAATGTCTCACATTTATCACATTCTATATTTAAATTATTCAGTTCAATAACTAATAAATATCTTGCCTTGCATAAGGCAGCTAGGGTGAGGTTCTATTTTTCTTGTACCAAAGCTAAGTCTGACATATTTATGTGCTAGATTTTACCTGCCTGTTCCTAAAACACACGTGTGCACACACACAGAAACATTAATTACATTAATTACCTGACTTACCTTTGCTCATCTTCCTATATGCTCTATTTCCTGGAATCACAACTGATAACTGTCCATGGGTGTAATCATAAACAGGATACCGCATTAACTGTAGAATGGTTAACCAAGATAGCTCCTTTCCACATCAATGCTTCCCCCAAGAACAAAGTTCTTGATACAGTTACCTAAGTCTAGAGTGGCTCATTTTATATTAAATGCATTTTACTCCAGAAAACTAAAATCTTAATATGACCAATCAAGATTCATTTTTAGTTTATCAAGTGAAATGACAAAGGTAATGTGTCTCCTGCTCACCCCTTAAAGGAAGATAATTTTGAAATACTTTTACTTCAGTATTCTTAACTTCAGTTTCTTTGGGTAGGATAAAGTGAATACAGCTGAATATGATCCAAGCTTCATTTATAAATGTAAAGCAATATCCCAACTTTTTAAAATTTCTGCTCAGGCTTTTCTTTTTCTATGGGCGGTTTACAGAGCCATGGTTATTTGTGGATGCAAAACTGTGTATAATAAATTGCCACTGCAATTGACTAACCTCAGAAGGACTGACAAGTGACTAATTACTCCCACAGGTGGCCAACTGCTTTGGCAATTAGCCCACTATAGGCAAAATTCATAGTGTATAAGAAAGAGGCTTCCTTTTAAAAATATCCACACCTCTTTTTTGGAGGGTAAATGGAGGAGAGAGGACTTACAGAAAAGAGGAGGAAGAGGATGAAGGGAAAAGGAGGGTAAATGGAAAAATTAATGGTTTCTTCAACAAACAAGCCATTTAATCTGATTTCTTCTCCTAAAGTGGCAGAATTCCACACAACCACCCCACCTCCCATCAAATAAATCCCAGTAATAGCACAGACAACAAAAGCAAAAACAAACAAGGCAACATAAACTAAATAGCCTCTGCACAGCAAAGGAAACAATCAATAGAGTGAAGTGACACTCTGTAGAATGGGAGGGACTATTTGCAAACATCTGAAGAGAAGTTAATATCCAAAATACATAAGGAACTCAGATAACTCAATAGCAAGAAAATGAGGAACCCCATTTAAGAACAGACAAAGGAGGAGGTTGCTACAATGCCATCAGACATGGCCGACACACAGTCCCCGCATGGTGGCAAGGTCGGGTTGCAGGGGGAGGTAAAAAAACAATAAAATAAAATAAGTAACATAAAATAAAATAAAAACACACAAAAAGCCCAAAGGTCACTGGTTCAATTCCCCAGCCAGGGCACATAATCAGGTTGCAAGCCAGGTCTCCAGCCAGGTCCTTAGCTGGAGGCAGGTGAAGGGCAATCATACATTAATGCTTCTCTCCCTCTCTGCCTCTCTCCCTTCCCCTCTCTCTAAAAATGATGAATAAAATCTTTTAAAAATAAACACACATACACACACACAAAGGACCTGAATAGACATTTCTCAAAAGAAGATACCAGGGAAAAGGTACTCAACATCACTAACCATCATGGAAATGCAAATCAAGCCATGATGAAACATCACTTCACACCTTATGTGAAACCACTTAAATGTTCATCAACAGGTAAATGGATAAAGACACTGTGGTGTATATGTACTACAATGGAATATTATTCAGCCTTAAAAAATGAAATCTTATCATTTGCAATAACACATATGAACCAGAAAAAGATTACGGTAGGTGAAATAAAGCCAGATACAGAAAGACAAATACTTAATGTTCTCATTCATATGCAGAACCTAAGAAAAAACTTGAACTCTTAGGAGCAGAGAGTTAGAATGGTGATTCCCAGGGGCAGCAAGGTAAGGAAAATGAGGAATCGTTAGTCAAAGGGTACAAAGCATCAGATATGTAGAATGACCAAGTTCTGGAGACTTAATATGATAACTATAGTCAACAATATTGTACTGTAAACTTGACATTTGCTGAGTAGATCTTAATTATTCTTACATACACAAAAATGGTAACTATATGAGGTGCTGGATATGTTAATTGGTTTACTATGTTAATCACTTCACGATGTATACTGTACATATATCAAAACCATACATGATACATCTTAAACACAATTTTTTTTTTTTAGTCAAGGGAGAGTGCAAATTATTGCACTCTCTACCACGAATTATGCAGTCGAGTTTCCCACATTTGGGGAAATCGCAGGGGTCAGCACATCCAGAGGGCAATGGATAAGCCTCACCCTGGGAAAACCACCTTCGTGATCATGGTATCTCCCCTGCTGGGTAAGTATTGCACATATAAATTTTTATTTGTCAATTATATCTCATTACAGCTAAAAGGAAAAATGAATTAGGCAATTTTTCTGAAGTAGCCACCCCATGATCAGTCTCTATTCACCAGAGATAAGTGTCTTAGAAGCAAGACTCATAGCACTACAACAAACAGGCACCTTACATACCAGATCAGGAAAAAATTGGACTCTTAGTTACCATCCAGATAAAATGATGCTTATTAGTAGGGAAAAAATGAAAACATTTGATAGCTTACAGTTTGGTGAGTATGGGGATATGTAAGTATTGTACTGAGAACAAAATACACTATAATGAAAACAAAAATTAGAAAAAAATTGGCAGCATCTGTCAAAATGTAAAAACCAAATTTGTTTGAACCAGAAATTTCTCTTCTAAGGAATTATACTACAGATGAACATGTTTGTACATGTACATATACACAAACATTCACATGTATTCATACAAGTACATACAAACATCCACACATATATATAGATATACACACACATGCAACTAGAGGAATATACCATATTTCAGGGTGCTTATTGCAACATGCTTGGTAATAGCAAAAACAAAAATAAAAGAAAGAAAGAAAGAAAAACTAAACGTCATTAGTGGTAATTGGTTAAATGAACCATGGTACATCAAAGTAAAATACTAGTATCCAGTTTTTTGTTTAAATAAAATAGCTTTACATATTGAAATACAAAATATATACCCAAGATAAAATATAAAGTACATGAGAGTGGAATTTTGTATGTTTTGATCATTCATTGCTGTTTCCTCTGGGTCTAGAATAGCGCATGGCACGTAGGTCTTCAATAAACATTGTTGAATTAAAATAACTATACTATTCACTAAAAACATATTACAGAAAGGGTGTGACTAAAAAAGGTAGCAATGAACAACACCTTGACCTGGTGTTCAAAATTAGCATCACAAATGAGGCATATAGGAACATGTGTGCCTCTAGTTGTGATATCCTGATGAATGTATCACTTATGCAGTAGTCCACGCGGGAAAGCATAAAGAAACATCAAACAAACCCAAAATGAGAAATAGTCTGTTAAATTCTTCAAAAATGTCAATGTTATAAGTAATAAAACACTGCTTAAAAACAGTTTCATATTAACAGGGACTAATGAGATATAACAACTAAGTACAACACATGATCATAGTTTAGACCTGGTGCTAAAGGGGAAAAATACCATAAATTACATCGTTGGACCAGCCTTATAAAAGTTTTGTATCAATGGCAAAGTTGTTGAAGTTATATTGAAGTTGATTATTTTACGGTGCTTATGAATATCCTTATTCATAGGAATAACTGAAATGTTGAGGGATCACTATAGATTAAGTGATTATGTCTCCACCAGATTTATATGTTAAATCCCAGTGTCCACTCTGAAGATATTTGGAGGTGGGTTTGTGGGAGATGAATGATTAGGTTATTAAGGTAGAGCTCTCATGAATGGCCTTAGAACCCTTATATGAAGATCCCAGAGAGCATCCTCACCCCTTCCACCACCTGAGGACACAGTAAGAAGAAAAAGGACCATTTATGGACCAGGAAGCTGATCCTCACCAGATACTGAATCTGCTTGTATTTTGACCTTGGATTTCCCAGCCTCCAGAACCATGCAAAATAAATGTCTTTTGTGTATAAGCCACCCAGTCTATGGTATTTTGCTATACTAGCCCAGAGAGCCTAAGCCAGAAATCAAAAGGCCACAATGTTTGCAGTTTACTTTCAATCAGTTCAGGGAAACTTTGTTAAGTTTGAGCTTTTTAACAAATAAAAAAAATTTTAAAAGATATACACACATGCCATTTCTGAAAGTAAATAGGAAAAAAATGTTCACAGTCTTTACCTCCAGGGAATGGGAATATAGCACCTTTTTTGGGGTGGGGCGGGGTGCAGGATTGATGAAAGGGAGAGGTACTCTTAGCTTTCATTTATGATCCTTTAATACTGTCATAATTTAGCATGAACTACCTTTGTAATAACATAATGTGTAATTAATTTTAAAGGAGCAGGGTGGAGTCATAGAAAGTACGTGGCCTTTGGAGTCAGAAAGTCATGGACTGAAACCCCGTCCATGTGCACTTTGCTCAAGGTATGGCCTTGACCAAGACAAGTAATTTCCTTGAATGTGAAATTCTTTAAATGAGCTCAGTTCTAGTCCTAATTCTGTCACAAACCCTATGGGGAATGTCCTGCAGGTCATTTTACCTCCCTGGGCCTCAAGTCTCTTGTCTATAAAATGAGAGAATGCACCCATGATTTCTTTTTAACTCTGCTTTTACTGCAAAACAAGTTTGGTTTTTCAGGCTATTATCTCCTTTGCAAGGAATTGCTCTTTTGAATTTTATCATTCACATAAAAAAAAAAGATAATCTACATTTTCTGAGCCAATGACTAATACCTAATCTAACTTTAAATGTTTTTTTTTCCTTTTTATTGTATCTATATTAGAAGATGGATGTTATCCAAACCTATTGTCATAATCATTTCATAATATATATAGATCAGATCATCATACTGTGTGTCACTGTGTATAAACTTATACAGTGATGTGTGTCAATTATTTCTCAATAAGACTGAGGAAAGAAAAGAACCTGTTTTTTAAATTAAATGTTTCTTAAACTTTTGGAGCTGAGCCCACATAGATTTGTAATAATTTGGACATCCCCAAAGTTGGACTAAGGGTATGATGTTCTTCCCCTGCTCCTTGTTCCTGTTCCTGCCTCCCTTTCCCAGGGAGCATTTCTCAGATGCTTCTCTGGGCGTCTGCCTAAAACCCTCCCGGCACCCACATCAGAGAGCTCCTAGCCCAGTAGGGTCCTGTTCTCAGGTCTCTTTCTCCTTAACATTTAAGCCCGGGCATTGCTGAAAGGAAATTTAATCCATATGCTTCTGAGTAATTTACACTTAACACATCAAAATATTCTGTTGTAACAGTCATTTGTTGTCACAAGAATCCTCCTGAGTCTTTTGAAGCCCTTTTACTCTAAGCAGTCTCAGTTTAGCAGTCATAAATGGAATCTGAACTCCAGAAGGATAGTTCTTGTTCTTTATTAGTCCTCATTTAGTTGGTAGACCTTGCCAGGCTTTTTCCACCCTGAGGTAAGAAAGTCTTTGTTTTAAGACACTTTTGTTTTTTATTATATAATCAGGGTGCTAATAATTACTATTTGCTGGACATCAACAGTGGCAGGCACTATACTAAGAACTTGTAACTGTTCTTTAATCTTCATTGGAGATGTCATTTTCCCCTTTTCCAGATTCAGAACCCAAAACTCTGACAGCTTAAGTAATTAGTCTAAAACTATCTAATGGATTAGAACCTAGGTGAAACTAACTTCAAATATAGCACTGCACTCTTCCTAAATTAAATTTAAAAAGAGAAACAGGTGATGCTTCAACTTCCATAAAAGTCCTGTTAGCAGACCCTCTCACCCTTATCTCTGACAAGTTTTAACCATCCCAATTCAAATGTCACCTTTTCCCTGAAGGTTTCCCTCTCCTTGCCTGTATTCGACATCGTTTTTTGTCATACTACAATATAATATACTCATATTTGTCATCTCCATTTTCATCTTAGACTATGAGCTACTTGAGTTCAGGGTTATGTCTTATTCACCTTTGTCTTCCCAGAGGCGAACCCAGAGTAGATACTTAACAGACATCTGTCAAGCTGGATATCTTCTGGTTAAGACTGATTATCCATTCTAGGCATTGCATATATGGCAACACAAAGCAAGCAAATCATCTCCTCTGCTCCATACCACTTGGGATCGGAACCTACCTCTCCCCTCCCTATTGACTGTATCTGCATATTCCCTTTGGAGCACCAATCAGTTCAGCATAGCCGTACACTGAGGATGGTAATATAAAATAGTAGTTGAGAGATTGGACTATGGAGTCAGCCCACCTGATTTGGACCATTTACTTAACCTCAGTCTCCACATGAAAGAAATGAGGAAGACACCTAAATGACTCGGTGATATATGACTTATATTGTAGACATTACATGCAGAAGTAGAATAGTGCCTGGAACACAGAGTTCAATAAATATTAGCTATTATTATCATTCTTTGTCTCACCCAGCCCATCTGTTCCTCTTTCACTGTTGACCAAGTTAATTTGCCATTATAAACTAAGTAATTTAGTAAAAAGATCTAATATGATTGTTTCCTCTACTATGAAAGTTTCCTCTACTACACTTTTATTGTGTACTGTAATGCATTAATGCTACCTAAAATGCCTATGCCAAACAGGTCCAGGATGTTGAGAAATTTTATACAAAGCACAATTATTAATTGACCAGGCATTTCTCACCTTCTTCTAACAGATACATCTCTTCATTTCCACCTCTATAAAATTCCTACTACTTAAACTACAATTTTTATTTTTATTTTTTTCCTTTCTTATTTCTTCTAAGTCTGCTTGTCTGCCCCTGTGTGAACACACAAATGTTGATGAGGACAAAGCCATTAACTCACTCCCTTTGTAAGTACATTGTTCAGTTTGACAGCTGCAGAATATAGCCCAAATCTTGGCCGATACTACTAATGAAATCATTTATCACAGGACATGCCAAGGGGTAAGGATACAATGCTATGCTTTAAAAACCTTCACTATCTATTAAAATGTAATAACTAGGTAAATGGAAACTATTCACATGCAAAACCATTCATCACAATATTATTTTTAATTATTAAGGTTTTTAAAAGTTAATGTCCAATGACAGGAGGATGATTTAATAAACTTTATAGTTGTGCAATTGAATTTAAATGATTTGTGATATTAAAATATCACTTAAATATGTCAAATTACACATTTAAATATGTTTATACAAATGCCTATATATGTATTAAAAAAGCAAAATTTAAAAATGCACTAAAATGTTAACAGTGGTAATTTTTGGGTAGTCACGTAAATTACAGTGACTTTTATTTTTTCTTTATTAATAGTAACAGTTCTTAATTATATTGACTGTGTGAAATGACATGTGAATTCTCTCATATTTCAGTTTCCTCATCTCTAAATTGAGGACAATGAGACTATCTGTTTTGCAAGTATTATAATGTATCAAATGAGATAACAGACATAAAAATAATTGACAAATTTTAATGTTTAAGTATTAAATTATTTGAAAACAATATAATTATTATATGTATGAATTACAGCAGTTAGAACTGGAAAATTTACTTTGTTTGTTTAAAAAGTGTTAAAGAAAATGTATTACACATGTGGTTCTTTCTTCTGGGACTTTACTAAGTTCCTAGGATTTCCTGCTCCTTCAGCTTCCCTAGCTGCAGCATTGTTGTCCCTGGGAAGGCTGGGGAAATATTAAGAAGGGTAGAAAAAAGGTCAAACTATAAACTCAGAACTGGATGCCATTTTAGCCACATAGTGGAGAGTAAAGCTGAACTCTGAAGCATAGGAAAGTATTAGATTTAGACTTATTCATGTGCCAAATAAAATAGATAATAAACAGCTCAGTGTATTAGATGTCAAATCATTGATGGCTTTAGGCAGAGATGGCCTGACCAAAAAGATACAAACCCGAAGGGTAATAGGGAACAAGGTGTCCAATCCTGAACACAAAACAAGCCCTAGGTGTCTCAGAGGGACTGGAGGTGTGGGTCATTTTTCTCAGGGTCAACTCACCACAATGCAAACTGCAAGACAAATGCCTTTCATAATGTTCCCACTTTAGATTGTATCTTTTTATTTTAATTTTCAGAAAGAGGAGAATCAGTGTGGGGGTAAGCCAGGTTACTCACTCCAAAAGGAAAAACCAGATATCCTGAGTTATTGAAATGAAGAAACTGAGTAAATCACAAGTGTAACAGAGTATGTATTATACAGACATAAAGTCTACTATTAAAATAGATTAGAATTAATACAGTTCTATTAATAGAATTCATAAAATTATAGATTTTTAAAATTTTATTTTATTATTGTTGTATTACATTCATCCCACTTTCCCCCCTTACCCTCCCACTCCCCCACCACCAAAGTCAATCCCACTTGTTGTCCATGTCCATGGGTCTTCCACGCTAGTTCCTTAACTAAACAACTCCCCTTCTTTGTCCCCTTCTTCCCCTTCCCTCTTCCCCCTCCCCTCTGCACACTGAAGGTCTGTTCCTTATATTCATGTTCCTGGTTCTGTTTTGCTTGTTTGTTGTTTTGTTCATTAGTGTCCTGTAATGGGTGAGATCATACGATATTTGTAAAATTATAGATTACTATGAAGTTTCATTTCATCACAAATTCAAAATACTCCAAGATGAGAATTAGCTTGCCTCTGCTGTCTTACCAAGTAAATGTTCATAGTGCTACATACTAAAACAATAATCAGATTGTGTCACTCACAGCATTATCACAGGCATTAGTAATTTTAGGTATGGATGTTCAAAGTACAAAGTAGACAACATTCCAAGAATTGATTCAGAAATGTGCTCCAGAAATAAAATGAGTGGTCTTAGCTAAATAGCTTCTAAGTTTTTCGATTAAAAATGCAGTTACCAAGGTCAATTTCATGTTTTTATTTATCAAACACATATAGTATCTACTAAGTGCTAGACACCATTCTTTCAAGAATTTTACTCATTCAATTCGTAAAACGTAAGTATTATTATTTCATACCCATTTCACTGAGAAAGAAACTGAAGCAGAGAGGGGTCAAGGTGCTTGAGATAAATTCAGTTAATAAATGACATTCCCAAGATTGAAACCCAGCTGTTTCCTCTCCTAATACCATTATATGTATTTGCATATACTTGCATAAACAACACAGGTGAAGTCTGAGAACCATAGAGAAATGAAAGTATGTGAGAATCAGTTGTGGATCCTAGTAAAGTAAAAACAGGTCTGGTTCCCCTGGGACAGTTCAAGTTCACCCATATTGTCCCTGTATAATTATTAACAGTAGCCTTTGTCATTCTCAATAGTGTCCAAGTTCGGGCAATAAATTACAAAGTTGACCTGTTAGAAAGACTCTATTCCACTACCGGGGAAAGCCACTTAAGCTTTGTAATCCAAAGTCCTCTGAATGTAAACTGGGAGTGCTGTTTCCTCTCTTGCTGCTTCCCAAGATGATATTATTGTGGTATTGTGCAGAATGTAAATATAAGATACTTTGAAGTGTTGCGAATGTCACATTGTTGTATAGGAACTTCTATAACTACTGAGCTCCCGTCTTGTGCACTGTATGAAGGTAGATGCTTTAAATTTGTTAACAGACTCATTGCCCATGAGTACATAATGCCCTTTTTTATTCTTACAAAACAAACATCTGTGATAGAAACTTTGGTGTCAGGATAGAATACAAACAAATCATTAAGTCACTCTCAACTATTATTACTGAACCAGAAACTAAGTCAAGAAACTTGAAAAGGAAGCTTCACTAATTTCATTATATAACATCCACTTTATGGTTGACTCATTATTTCCACATAAGCAAGAAAAATTACCAGAGTTAAAAATAAACTGTTTTGTTATTTAAAATAGTTTAAAAGTTAGTACTGCTAAGTAATTCATCAGAAAGAAAAGCTACAGACCCGTTTTACAAAAGAAATAGAATATCGAGAATTTCCGTAGCAAGGAGTCAAAATTCAGAAAATTACCTACATATAAGGAGGTAAAAGGTGTGAGTTCCATCATTGTGTGTGTGTGTGTGTGTGTGTGTGAATACCTTTGTTTTCTCTCTTTTTGCAAATTAGCAATAATAGGAGAGAGAATATTTCAAATGGATAAAGGTGTTATACCCTCTGTTCAACTTTTTGTTCCCCATCTCCATCCATTCATTCCCCATACCCTAATTTCTGACACATTAATCTTTTGGTCATAATCTATCACTTCATTTACTCCTTTTTAATCTATCATCTCACTAAATGTACTTCTTGATTGAGAATAAGAGAAGAAAACTAAATATATTCATTGCGCTTATTATTTTCTTACACCTGTCTTCTTTGCTAAAGCAGAGTTTGGGTCACAGATTACTCACCTATAAATTGAGGACTTTCAATCAGTTAATCCCTATGAAATTTAAAGTTTTGTAGATTACAATATATCATGTGGATTGGGGGAGACCTTAACAAATACTTTAGATTAAGACAAGGTTAAAGATATGATGGTGTGCATTATTCTATCTTGTTTTGGGTTGGGGGACACCATAACAACTATATCTGCTTCAGTTAAGCAATAAGTCTCTGAGCAAAAAGAAAAATAAAGAACAAAAAAGAAAAAGAAAGGAAGGGAAAAGGGAAGAATAGAGGTAGGAAGGGGGAAGGGAAGAAGAAAACATTTTGGTATCTTAAAAACGTGTCAGATTTGAGACATTCCTTAATTTCTTGCTCCAATGAAATTTGATCTGTTAGTTATTAGAATGTGAAATACAAAGCTAAGAAATATGAAGGCAATTCTGGCTTTTTGAAAATCTTTTTATTTTTACCTGTCATAAAAAGCAGTTGTGAAAGTAAATGATGTTGTACAGTACAGCCAGGAGACCCATGGGCCAGTCTTCGCTCTACTTCTAATTACCTGCCCAAGAGTAAGCAAGTCACTTGGTCTTTATGGGCCTGGGTTTTGTCATGGTTCCTGAGGCATCTCTCAGAATGGGAAATAATGGCAGGGATTACATCTTCATTCCTTCACAACTTTTCACATTGCACAACTGTCATATAGTTGACTCTTTTTTATTGATGATCTGGGTCCTTATGAAAAACAAGCACAGAAATTTAATGAATAATATTTTGCAGTTAGATTTCTCACAGAGATGTAAAAATTATTCATTGCATGTCTAGAGCCAAAATAGCTTAAATCCATATCATAAAAGGAAACGGTTTAGTCAAGAAACTAGTGTAAACAACCCATGGACATGGACAACAGGGTGGGGATTGACTGTGGGAGTGGGGAATGGGGTAGGTCGGGCAGGGAACAGCAGTGGGGGCAAAATATGTGTCATAGAACAGCAATAAATTAATTTTAAAATAGTAGAAAAAATAAATTATTACAATAGTATTAAAAAAACATTAAGGCCCTGGCTGGTGGCACAGTGAATAAGGTGCTGGCCTGCAAACCCAAAGGTCACTGATTCGATTCTCCATCAGGGCACATAACCAGGTTGCAAGCCAGGTCTCCAGGCAGGTCTGTAGCTGGAGGCAGGTAAAAAAAGGCAACCATACATTGATGTTTCTCTCCCTCTCTGCCTCCCTCCCTTCCCCTCTCTCTAAAAATAATAAAATAAAAATAAATTTAATAAATTTATTAATTTTATAAATTTATTAATTTTAATAAATTCAATAGATTTATTTAATAAAAATGAAAATAAATTTAAATAAATAAATAAATGTCAGGAGTATTTTTTTACAACTTCATAGCATTCTAAGAACCAAAGATTCTGGCTTTAAGTTGACCTATGCTTTCCAGGTACATTTTTAAAAAGATTTTATTTACTATTTTTAGATAAAGGGATAGGGAAAGAGGCAGAGAGAGAGAGAGACATCAATACATGGTTGCATCTAATCTGCCTCCAGCCACAGACCTGGCTGGAGACCTGGCTTGCAACCTGGTTAGGCGCCCTGGCTGGGAATTGAATCAGCGACCTTTGGGGTAGCAGGCCAGCGCCTTATCTACTGTGCCACCAAGTACATTTTAATACTTGTGAAAAAGCTGTGTAATTTCTGTAAAACAATAGTTTGTGAAAACTACTTCAGACTTTCTAACCATGCTCTAAGGGAATCTAAGAGCTCATTTCCTATGAATTTCTATTACCTATGGTTTATGTTAAAAGGTTATAAAGTTTGCAAAGACATTAGTTAGCCAGAAAACTAGTCTCTAGAGAACTTGCTTCATTATTAAATAGAAAAATAAGATACTAAATAGCAAGATGAAGGGAACTTTCACATTTATCAAAATTACCTAACAGGGTTGCAGAGAACAGGTGTTATCATTGGATTTTGGAGTGCTTTGTACATTATCTTGAAATAGGGCATATACAGGCTCTTCTATGCATGAAGGAACCTTCTTATTTCTTGGAACCCAAAACATAACTTATCTACAGATATAAGTTATGATAGGGATACAAGGAAGATACCACCTGCTTGGGCTGATAAGCACAGAAGAGAGGTGATAAGGTCATTCCTAACCCATCTCTCTCTCTCCAGGCCAGACCAAGTGCTTATTTAGCCAGGGTCAAGTCTACCCATACAACCTCCCTAGCACCAAAATTCGTTTGTGTAAAGCACCCCACCATATTGTGTTCCATCTTGTCAGTGAAATCCATAGCAAAGAAAGATTTCATTCCCAAACAATTATTTATCCATCATTGATAATATGCACAATGGAGCAACAGTCTGTTTGAACCAACACTTATTATTGATGTTACTTGGTTTTTAAGCGACTATTAGTTTCCCATTTTATGCAAAGCCTCACTATATAATCCCCGAAAAGAAAACTGCTCATTTTATGAGCGGCAGTGAGTCACTAATATAATGCTGCTTTGGAGCCAGTGCATGCACAGCATTATGGGAAGACACCCAGCCCAGCAGTAAGGAGGTTCAAATTCTGGACCGAGCTCTGCCTTTGAAATCTTTGAAAAAATGACTCCTCCCTAAGCCTCAGTGTTTTATTCTCTAAAGTAAGGAAGTTGAGCTCAGTGGAAGGTTTCTTAACTTTTGTTAAAATAAAATCCCCTTTTTTCAACAAATTTACTAATGAACCCAACCTGTTAAAATGAGTGAACCTGCCAGGCCTGAAAAGAGCAGAGTAGCCCCGAGCTTCAACAAGCGCTTTCCCGTCTACCCTCCCGCCCCCTAGTTGAGACTGCAAACCACTGAGATTTAGAATCTCTAAGGTTCCTCCTGTGACTCCATGTGGATGAAAAAGAAAATAAATAAAGCAGATGTTAGTTTTTAAAAGCTGATAGTGAGCTGTCTGAGGCTCTGGAAAAGAGTTTAAGACAGAGAGGGAAGGAATTGATGGACATCTCTCAGGGGCTCCACATTCTGACTATTGGGGCCTTGTGTTAGAGAAATGCTTTTCTCTTGCTATCCCTCACTTCTGCTTTGAAGGGTCAAAGCTGTCTAATAATAGAGTCAATTAGAAAGAATAATTTTATTGTCATGCATGTCATATTTTTACCTGTACCAGTTCACCCTCCTCAGAAAACCAAATTATGGTTAAGGTATAGGTTGCCTACTGTGCATTTGCTCTTGTGTGTAATAAACATATTTCCAACACTCCTTAGAGAAGCAACTAATTATAATCTTATTCAAAAATGAAATCCAAACTAAAACACATTAAGTCTGTTATTACAAAGCAGTTTGAGACAATACTAAGCTGAATTTGCAGATAGCAAATAAATCTCCACTATTTGTCATTCAGGAAAGTTTTTTTTCTAATGGAAAACTGGTATGTTTGATGAGCTGAAAGTTTAAAACAAACTTGGGAACAAACAGTAAGATGAAAAAATAAATTTATTTTATTTATCCATTTAACACATATTATTTAAGCACCAATAATGAGCCAGACAGTATCCTAGATGATGGATATCTGTAAACAGAACAGATAAAAATCCCTGCCTTCACAAAACTCATAGGCATTCTCATTTTATTTCCTTTCTTTTCCTTTTTTTTCTTTTTCTTTCTTCCTCTTCCCTTTTTCTGTCCCTTGTTTTAAATTTTTTCTACCTCTCCTGCCTCTCTCTCTCTATACTCCATTCTCTGTACTTCGCCTTTTCCAGGAAGAATTAAAGGTGATGAGGGCAATATATTCTATTAACTAAAAAAAGTTAACCTACAGTATTTCAGAGAAATGCTACAGGCTCCTTGGTAGGGAACAGAGCACTGGTGAACACTAACTATTTAGGTTAAATATTAATATTGTCTTTACTATAAAATAAGGAAGTGGATGAAATAAGCAGAGATGAGTAAAAATGAAAGGGGGAAAAAGGGGAGAGGAAATAAAAGAAAATCAGAAATTGAATTAGAGAAGATCTCAACTGTCAGAAACAGCTTTGTCAGAGGTCAGTAATTGTCCTCCAATATTCACTGCCCTCTTCCTTCCTTTTGGTAATAGAACAGACCCACCATCATTACTTACTTTTGGCTGGACACATAATTGCCCATCCACAACCATATGTTCCAGAGTCCTTTGCAGCTAGTCATGGCCATATGACTAAGTTACAGCCAAGGGGATGTGGCAGGAAGTGATGTGAGCAATCTCAGGTCACAAAAGCAAAATATTCTAGCAAAATGTTCAAACCACATTAAGCTCTAATTTCAAAATGATGTTTGAAATAATGCAGGAAATTGCTTTCCCTCTCTCCCTATCATTCCACCATCATCAATTCCAGCTGGGACAAGGACCTACTGGTGGTATTCCAGCTTTTACTGTGCATATGGGGATCATATTCTAGGAAAAGCAGGAAAACTTAAAATAATCTATATTTCCTAACTTTATGAACAAAAACTCCTGTATGCGTGCTTTCTTGTTTGAGTTACCATCTTTGGGAGTCTCTTTGTTATTGCAGTTTAGATTATACTCTAACATAAGTTTTTCTACCTTATTAATGATTTAAAAATGGAAACAGGGATAGATGAAAAGAGATAACACCCAGTAAGTGCCTCTCTGCCTCAATGCTATACAGGATAAAATCCCCAGGGACCCTTTACTCTAGCTCAATCCTCAGGTATCAAGTAACACCAGAAAGTCTCATAAAGTGATTCTGAGGGCTTCCACACACTCCTCAGGTGGGTCAGATTTCAACAGGCCCAAAGAACTTTCAGTAGGAGGCCGAAATCATTCACCATTCTCTATGTTAGCAATGGCTGTCTACTAGTTTCTATTACATGGAGCATTAAAATTTAAAAATACATCTATTTCCACCCCCACACACAAACACCTCCATCTTACCATTTTGTTTAGAGGGATGGAATTAACTATTCCTGGTCTCTTTGCTCTTTAATTCCATTCCTCATGACAATAAAGCAGTGATGGGGTAGATCACAAAGACTGTGTGCACAAACTGAGAAAATACAGATGCACACTACAGTATACTTGCACATATAGCACACGCCAATTATATTCTACCACTGAGACTGCATTCTTTCCTTAGAGCCTTTCCTTTTGTTATTTGGAGAATACCATACCTAATTATTAAATCTTATGCATTGAACCAATTATGCTAAATTTCTTTATTACATTCATCATATTTTATACCTATTTGTATATTTGCTGCTGAGATGGTAAAAGCTATTTATGAGTCCAAACTGAAAATATTTATATATATTTTAATAATCCAGGTAATTAAACATTAAAAAGTGGTATAGTAAAGGAAGGTTAAACATGATGATGTAATAAAAATGTTTAGCATGTCTCAACATTCCATTTTTCTTCAGACTTTTGTTTGCTTTTCCCCTACGTACCATAGTAAAACAGCGAGTTACAATCAACATGTGATGACAAATGGTCTCAGGGTTGGGTTTGCATTCTTCTAAATATATTGGCATTTGTAAGCTGGAAAAGATAGATATAATCAACCACCCTCAGACAAAAGCAGGATGACTATTCTGGCAAAACGTTCAAACCACATTAAGCTCTAATTTGAAATGATGTTTGAAAGAAAGCAATACAACTAGGGCCAATTTATTTGTACAGCAACTAAAAACTGCACTTACGAGACATATTTAAGAGATGGAAACAATTAACTGCATTTGTTTTCTAAATAGACCAAGTATATTAAAAACTTCGAAGATAAAAAGAATCCAATTTTTACTAGACACTATTATTTGTTGCTGTACAATACTGAAATTATTTTTATAATGGCTCTCTGAGGTTGTTCTAATAAAACATGCTATTTTTAAGAGAGTAAACAATCTCTTTAATTTCACATTATCAATATATCAGAGAGGTTCATTCTAATTAGCATATGCAAGGAAGTAGCTGTGAAGAAGCATGGGATTAATTTACATAGAATGTCATTTTATTGGAGGGGTTATTGTTTTCATTTTTCTTTTTCAGAAATGGTAACTTTTGATGCTTTCTCCTTTGTACTGAAATCAAGTTTCTATGGTATTCTGGTAAAATTATGTGAGTTCCTTTGGGTATATATTTGAACACTATAGGTAGTTCAGCTAAAGATAATTGTTTTGGTTCTAAATCAATTAAAATAATGATAATATCCTGCCCCAAACGTGGGATGGCCAGATACTAGTATATCATTGTCTCTTGCTAATATATATACCCTGACCACTCAGTCAAGGAGAGTTTGTTTGAGACCAAATGCCCTGAACTCTTTGTTGTCTTCTACCTAAGGCCATACTCTGACAAGCCTAGCTAAGATAGGTGGCTCTTTATACACCATAATGCAGCACTAGTCTGGAGGACAGCATTGCCAAGGCCCCAGTGAAGCTGGCCAAGACGAATGCTACAGAGCACTGAAAACAAGACAGGGACTTTCTAGTTCTCATCCTCCTCATCACTAGTTTGTAGAAGAGTCTGATGAACATATGAATGAACAAAACATTAGAAGGAATTTATTTTCCATAAGGATCACATATCACTAGCAAAAGTAAGGTCTTCCTCTACATGGAAGACACAGGAAGGACTGGTAAGAAAGGGAGAAAAGTCACTGATTTTTTAATCTCATTATTGTGTATTTCCAAAGTACTCAAAGGCTCCTCTCAGGGCTTATTTTATTTAGAAGCACTAACAATTCTAGTACACAGCACTTTCCTAAGATTAGTTGTTGGTCCTCCTAGAAATCCACCAAGAGTTAGGAGACTATATTTGACTTTGATATCATGCCTATTCAATATGTTGATAAAAAGAGTTAAAGAAATTCTGAAAACTGTATTTAGCCTAAAGATATTTAACAAGTTAAAATACTGGTAAGACAACTAAAGCATGACTGAAACATCAAATCTAATAAAGTGCTTCATTCTATACCAGTATAAGATTTCATTTCTAACAAGTCTAAAGCATGTTTTAGTTGGGCCAAAAACCAATGAATGCTTCAGATACTATAACCAAAATTATTAAGCATTGCTTTTTTATTAAAAACATTTGATTGATTATGCTATTACAGTTGTTCCAATTTTTCCCTCTTTGCCCCCCTCCACCTGGTACTCCCTTGCCCTCCAGCAATCCCCTCCTTGTTCATGTCCATGAGTCATGCACATAAGTTCTTTGGGTTCATTTCCTATAGTATTCTTAACATTCCTGTCTATTGTTTTTTTTTAAAGAACCCATTTATTATTTCCAGAGAGAGGGGACGGGAAAGAGGCAGAGGGGAGAGAGGCATCAATGTGTGGTTGCCTTTCACATGCCTCCAGCTATGGATCTGGCTGGAGACCCGGCTTGCAACCTGGTTATGTGCCATGGCTGGGAATCGAACCAGTGACCCTTAGGTTCGCAGGCTGACACCTTATCCACTGTGCCACCAGCCAGAGCCCCCCTGTCTATTTTGAACCTACCAATTATGCTTCCTAATCCCTGTACCTTTTTCCCCATTCTCCCCCTTCCACCACCCAGCTAAAAGCCCTCCAAATGATCTCCATACCTATGATTCTGTTCATGTTTTTGTTGTTTGCTTAATTTGTTTTTTTAGATTCAGTTGTTGACAGTTGTGAGTTTGTTGCCCTTTTAATGTTCATAGTTTTGATCTTCATTTTCTTAAATAAGTCCCTTTAGTATTTCATGTATAATGGCTTGGTGTTGACGAACTCCTTTAGCTTTACCTTGTCTGGGAAGCACTTTCTCTGCCTTTCCATTCTGAATGACAGCTTTGCTGGATAAAGTAATCTTGGTTGTAGGTCCTTGCTTTTCATCACTTTGAATACTTGTTGCCAGTCCCTTCTTGCCTGAAAAGTTTCTTTTGAGAAATCAGTTGATAGTCTTGTGGGAACGCTCTTCTCTTGCTGCTTTTGAGATTCTCTCCTTATGTTTAACCTTTGGCATTTTGATTATGATATGTCTTGGTGTGGCCCTGTTTCAATGCAACTTGTTTGGGACTTTCTGTGCTTCCTGGACTTGTATGTCTATTTCCCTAACCAAATTAGGGAAGTTTTCTTTCATTTTTTCAAATAAGCTTTCAATTTCTTGCTTTTCTTTTTCTCCTTCTGTCACCCTTATGATTCCGATGTTGGTATGTTTAGAGTTGTCCTAGAAGCTCCTAATCCTATTCTTATCTTTTTGTTGTTGTTTTCTTAAGTCTTTTTTCTTCCTGCTATTCTTTTTTTTTTTTTTTTTTTAAGATTTTATTTCATTATTTTTAGAAAGAGGGGAAGAGAGAGAGGCAGAGAGGGAGAGAGACATCAATGTACAGTTGCATTTCACCTGCCTCCAGCCACAGACCTGACTGGAGACCTGGTTTGCAACCTGGTTATGTGCCCTGGCTGGGGAATCGAACCTGTGACCTTTGGGTTCACAGGCTAGCACCTTATCCACTGTGCTACCAGCCAGGGCTCTTCCTGCTATACTGATTGAATGTTTTTTGCTTCCTTGTGTGCTAAATCATTGATTTGATTCTCAGCTTTATCTTTTCCACTGTTGGGTTCCTACAGATTTTCCTTTATTTTACTTAGTATAACCTTCATTTCTTCCTGTATGTTTTTGCCATACTCAACGAGTTCTTTGAACATCCTGATCATCAGTATTTTGAACTCTACATCTGATAGATGGGTTATCTCAATTTGGCTAAGTTCTTTTTCTGGAGTTTTGTTCTGTTCTTTGCTTTGGGCCATATTTCTTTGTCTCCTCAATTCAACAGCACCCCAGAGTTTGTTTCTGTGTTTTAGGTAGAACTGCTTTGACTCCTTGTCTTAGAAAAGGCACCTGTAAATAGTGTGGGGTGCAACCTTAGGTAATCATCAGGGTGAGCAACCAGCTTCACCACTTTGTGGCTCTGTGTGTGGGGAGGCTTGGAGAGGAGACAATGCCACTACTTGACTTCTGGAGGTTTTCCCAGCACTTGTCTTGCTTCCAGTCACTTCACCCACCTCTCATATGTAACTGGCACCCCTTCAGCTATTGACCTGGTGGTAAATCCCAGGGTGGGTGAGTTTGTGTATGTTCTAAGTCCAGGCAGGCCCTGTAAACAGACTCCTCTGAAAATCAGGCAGTTTCTTCTGCCACCCCAATCCCCCTGACTTTTACAGCTAGAATTTATGGGGATTTATCTTCCCAGTGCTGGAACTGTGGGCTCCTTGATCCAGCTTATGGCTGGGCTCACTCATTTCCAAGGTGTCTTTTCCAATTTTTATCCACTACATGTGAATGTGGGACCACTCATTCCATCACCTCCTTTGCTGCCTCTCTGCACTACACCATGTCTCTGTGCCTCTATGCCTGTCTCTGTGACTCTGCCCTTCCTACCCACCTAGGTAAATGTGGTTTCTTTAAATCCTTGGTTATTGGACCTCCATACAGCTCAATTTTCTGATAGTTCTCATTGTTACTTGTTTTGAGATATAGTTGTAGTTCACTCTGTGGTTGCACAAGGAGATGAAACATGTTAATTTTAGAATTTCTACTAAAGACTTGCAGTGTTTCCTCTACTTAAAAAGTATATTAAAATTAAAATATAAAAAGCACCATGAATGGGTGACTTGGTTGGTCAGAATGTCACCCCCTACACCAATGGTTGCAGGTTCATTTCCCAGTAGGTCATCTGCTTAGGTTGTGGTTCAACTCCTGATTGGGGTATGTTCAGGAGACAATCTATCAATGTTTCTCTCTCACATCCATGTTTCTCTCTCACTCTGTTTCCCTTCCTCTCTCTTAAAAATCAATACACATATCATGGTGAGTATTAAAAAGTGATTAAAATACAAAAGTGCATATACTAAAATGGAGCAGGGGTTGTGCAGGGTAGGGGAGATCAATGGAGGAAAATTGGGACAACTATAATTGAATATGAATAAAATAAAAAATAATGAAAAAATATATTTAGACTATGTAAAACAGAACTTATCCGGAAGAACAATTCTATAACATAAAGGACAAGAAAGTTGAAAAAGAATTTTAAAAGATAAGGCCTTTAAAAGTAAGTTGAAATTATTGAGCAAGGATGGTCATAAAACTTACATCAACCAGCAAATATTAAGTGAGCTTATGATATGAAAAACACGGTATTTCAAGTATCACAGCACACAGCATAGAACATCTCACTTCTACTCACCTCACACAATAAGCTTGGTACTGAATTATAGTCCTGTGTCCTAGCCAGAGTAGCTAGTCTTCAAGTAGCCTGTTCTTAGAGTTTTGAGAAGAGTAAAAACAGCCTTACCATGCCTATGGATTCATTTATTGTGTGTGCATCACACAACACACCAGACTGGTACTGAAGTCATATATTACATTCTCTAACTTAAGCATTGCATTTTTTAAGTCCTTAGACATGCTATTGGAAGCCCTTCCTAGGCAGACCTTTCCAAACTAACCAGAACATATCCTTTTAATAAAAAATAATAGCTATGTTCTCATTTTCAAAGTTTGCGATTAAAACCTACAGTGAAAGAATCCAGCTGAGAAGAAATTTCCTTTTGGTTCAAAAAAAAAAATAATGTCATTAAATTTATCGGAACAATATGAAATGAAGATGTTGTTGTTGGGTCTTTCACTTATAATGGAAACCAAATAGGCTTGCTGGCTTAGTTAAATCCATAAATTATTCGTCACATAACATTTCAACAATAATTTTAAACATATAAAAATTAAGGTACAAAAGAAAATGTCACGCTCAATGATAATCAAAGTAAGCAATTACACATCTTTTGCATGTGATTTAATTGCCCAGATTTCAAAGAAAACCACATAATCTCACATATTTCTTTTACATATTTTAAGCAAGAACAGTGTTTCAAAATGTCACTTATAGTATTGGGTGCCATTCCCACTGCTGCTTCAGATCTTTTGACAGAGCAGCTTAGTTTGCTAATCTTGGCTTATACTTTTAAAAACAACTTATTATAGCTGTACGTGATAGCATTCTATCTTTCTCATAGCTTGTGACCTTAAAAAATGCACTGTTAAATTGCTTTTGATATTGACAAAGGGCTCTGTTACTTATTTTATTTTTCAACATGGAGCTAAAAGGTTCGTGAATCACCCTTTTGAAACTTGGAATGCAGGCAAAACAGTGAATGTGAATGGAGACTAAGTAAATAATTCCTCTCATCGTCTAAACTTTTTTCAGGGCATCAGTCCTGGAAAAAGTCATTCTCTTAGCAGTAGCCTATTGCCCTAAAAAAAGAATAGTGAAAAAGTTATTCCCAGAGAGCAGTTTATTTACCATAAGTATGGCTCAATGAAGTGTTTTGTGTTTTGGAAATGTAAAGTTAATTCTTCCTGTCAAGCCTTAGTAAAACAGGCACACTGTAAACATACTTTTGTATTTTAGACCTGGGCCTCATTTTATTTTAGAAGGGGGCTGTTTCTATGTGTCCTATAAATTGGCTTCTTGATGTGCAGAAATGAGAATAGGTAATTTAATAGTATCTTTGTATGACAGATCTAATGTAACATATATTAGAGCACTCTTTCATTCTCCATATGGAATTACAAAGGGGAATGAGGGTAGAAAATGAAATCCCAAGGGATGAAATTGAATTTAGCAAAAGTGATACTTCTTTATGAAGAATTTTAAGCTCCTTCAAAGTGTCAAGTCAGAGCCAAGCTCAATACTGCCATCTCCTTATTAAATGCTGAAATACAAGGGGAAAAAAATCTCAGGATAAAAATATAGAACAAAGCAAAAAAGAAGTAACTTCTGGATATATAAAATTCACATAGTTTTTATATTTCTCAATTTGGAAGGGAGGTCTAATCACTCAGACAGTATACATGGTCTATAAAATTTTTAAATATTTTAGCTACCAAATGACTAATATTTTTGTGGATTCTCCCTTCCTAAAAAAAGAACAAAATATACAGCTAACTTGTTGATTTTATTATTGACAGTAATACAACTTATTTTTATTATTTTGAAGATGTTTAAGGATTGAGACAACTAATAAGGTAGTCAATAAAGTCAGCCTTAAATTTAAAGCTTAAATTTAAAATTTAAATTACTTAAATTAGAGTAATTCTCTGAACTATATGTTAGGGCTCTTTGTTCTCTGAGCCTGATGATTTCCTTATCTAGTATTTGATACCTGTTGGATTTTCAGGTATCAAATACTAGGTATAAAAAACATAATGTTTTTTATTAACTTAAAGCTTTAAGCTCTATTAAAGTGCAAATAGAAGTGAATTTTTAGTGTATTATCAACTACATACCAGGTCTGACTGGGAAAAATCTAACCATTATTAATATAACAAGAACAGTTTGAGCAACATCAATGTAATCTGGAAGCCAAGGAGAGTGGACTGGAATGTGCATGTGTGAGCAATGAGGACCTCACTGTACCAGTCAATGGGGGCTATAGATGCTGTTGAGTGAGCTGTTGTGTGTGGCCATCACATCCAAAATGACTGAGTGAATAGAACAACAGATCTGCATTAAATTTTGCATTAGGCTTAAACATTTCTCCCTGGAAACTACTGGGATGATTAAGAAGGCTGCATGCAGCCATGGCCAACTGGTGACAGGCAGCTTCATCACAACAATGTACCTGCTCATGCATCACATTTCCTGCAGGTAGATATTTTTGGTGAAACATCAAATCACCCAGGCGACTCAGCTCCCCTACAGCCCAAATTTGGTGCCCTGTGGCATCTGGCTTTTCCCAAAACTAAAACAACCTTTTAAGATTTCATGTCTTCAATGAGATTCAGGAAAATACAATGGTGCAGCTGATGGTGATTGGGAGAACTGTGTGAGGTCCCAAGGTGCCTACTTTGAAGGGGACTGAGGCATCACTGTCCTACGTATGATATTTCTTATATCTTGTATCTTCTTCAATAAATATCTCTATTTTTCATATTACATGGCTGGATACCTCCTGGACAGACCTCGTAGATCTCACTAAGCATTGTTCTGCTTTAGGGTAACAGTAAATTCCTGGACATGCCAGCTGATGCCACTCCTTCCAGAATAATTATTAAAAACTCCATTTTATAAATAATTTGATAAATTATATGATTATCCCTGTGTTAGGTCCTCCTTGAGGTTATGATTTAGCAAAAGAGGAGACCATTGTAGCAGACAGGGGGTCACTACCAAACTAGAGAGATGTAGAGTGGGAATGTCAAGCAGTAGAGTACTTGTGGGAGATTTCAGGATTACATTTATAGGACTTAAGGGGCAAAACCTTTGTAGCATGAAATACAATACAACAACCTCAACTGACTATAGTAAAAGTATATATTAAGCTAAAATAAACATGAAGGCACTGGATTTGTTAAAACACTAATTTTTTGAGCAATTTATCTTTTTCAAAAGAAGAAAAATGCTAATTTGTAATCCCCTGTTCCAAAACTGAATAGGTCACCACTGTTGCCATTTCTCTGATCCAAAGCAAAGAAAAAATGAATACATTCAAAATCAGCTTGAAGGAATCAGAGAAGGAGAGGTACTGTTCCACCATTTGCACCCTTACCCTGTTTATCAAAATACCTTTTCTCAATCTGGTATATTGAGACCTATATCTGAGAGAAGCCTTGAAGAAACTAGGAAAATTACCTTCTTACTGGCTATTGGATGGGCTACTGATTGACAGAGCAGCTCTGTTGACATGACCAATACACATTCTGAAAGGTGGACTTCAAAATCAAGAACTCATGACCCAATGGGGATAAAGAGGATCTGCTCACTCTTACAAAGTAGTCATAAAGGACCAATGTCCCAACAATATAAGTCATAGAAGGAGATACAATGCTCAGACTTTAGAAATAGAAAACAAGATAGAACATTTCTATGAATTTATCAAATAAAGAAAACTTATATAGCCATAGAAATTGTATTAAAATTTAACCACAAAAATACAATAACATGTTAATGTTTTTATACCTTTTAAATATAGTCATTTAAAACTTTAGAAAGTTTTTATTTAAGTAAACTGACTATGAAATAAATCAATTTTAAGAGAAGTTTCCCCTTCCTCCAATAACTAGGAATTTTTATATAAAAGTTGCTGGAGCAAATTATCTCTTCACTTACCCCTTTTGAGTTAATCTCAATGTTTAGACATTGAGCTTTAGATATTTTAATGACAAGCACATGTTCCACAGGCATTTAATGTCATTTGAAAAAATTCCTTTTGGAAACTTATTATAAAATATATTACAAAAAGTAAAAATGGCAAATGTTTTTAAATGGCCAAAGGGGACTGGCTTAATATTTATCAATCCTATCTTTAGTTCTCTGAGAAAGTGATACCTACTTTAAGTTCTCTTGGATATCATCCAGAGTGAGAAACAAAGAACACCAAGCCTGGTGACCACACGCTGCAATGCAGAGGACACAGGTGAGGCCACAGAGGCAGCACCAGGAACACCAGGTCTGAGCACCTCACCTTGTCCCTCAAATAAAAAGATGCTGCAGATGACAATGTCTACCATTCCTCAAGTTCCATTCCCATGCATGTTGTTGGCTCAATTGTGGGGGAAAGAATAGTCAAGGGAAAATGTTTGGAACTTTTACCTAGTGCCCTGTTCTCAATGCTAGTAAGTGGCAGATTCCCCTTGATATGCCCAGCAGTAATAATAAGAGCACAATACAGAAGCTTCCTCATATACGAACCAGTAGAAAAAAGTATATGTTGCACCTGGAAGAGTGAAAATGTCCTAACTGGGATTGGGATAAGCACTGCCAACCTCATCCTTCTATTATTTCCTCTTATAATGGTATAACAGAAAGATCTGTACGGGTATTATAGAACTGAGGGTATTTGCTAAATGAAGTTGGAACAGTCTGAAAATAATACAAGGACTAAATAAACATTTATTTGCATGATGTAGCAGGTCAAGGTCTTTGAAAATTAGCAACTTCAGGAAATGCCCAAAGGACATACTTAGGGTAATTATGCACCTTCTACAAGTGACTTTTCAACTTTTTCAGGACTCCAGGCTACTTGTGCTAAGCAAAAGTTTAATGACAACACCTGCTCCTAGATACAGCTCATGACAATGTTTGAAAAGAGTAGCCTGATTTTCATGATACCTTATTGGAGTGATCACGTCTTTGGTTATTTGGTCCTTTGTTTTGACTGATTACTTGATGGGGCATGATTTTCACCCTGCAGTAAGTTTATGTACATGAGCTCAATTAATGTCAAGTTCCTCATCTAGCTGACCTATTAGGTGGGAATAAAATTACTTATAAATGCAAATGAGTAGGGGAAAATATAAATAAAATAAGAAAGGCATACAATTTATAAATATAGAAGTCAGCATGTAATAAATTAAAACATGCTGACTTTTTTACATACCCAGAGAGGGGAATTCAGGTTGTAGAAACTGACTTCCTTTCTTAAACCCCAACTCATCTCATGCTCCAATCTTTCTCTTTCAGGAACCAGCTTAAAAGTCATGTCCTTCATTGAGTCTCTCCTAATGCCCAGATACAGGTATGAACCCTTTGGATTTCTACTAACAAAAGATACTCTTTCTATCCTCCTCATCATTCTCCATCTTATAGTTTTCTTTCTTTCACCCCCTAGTTTTATTGAGCTATAGTTGACATGTAACATTGAATTGCTTACTGGGTACAATGTAATGATTTGGTATTTGAGTACATATTGTGAGATGATAACCACAATTAGGTAATGTCCATCATGCCACATAGTCACATTTTTTTCTTTTGATGAGAACTTTTGCTTTCTTATTATGAAAACATTTTCTTTTTCTTCAGATTCATTGAATTCAGCTAAGTGGGTCTGTCTCATCCAGCGGCAACTGAGCCTGGCAGCTGATCACAGATTCATTGATTTACAATTGAGTTCATTTGTTCTGCCCAGAGACATCTGAGCTGGTGGCTAGTCACAGATTCATTGATTTGCAACTGAATCAATCTGTCCTGCCCAGTGGAGGCTGAGCCTGGTGGCTGAACACAGATTCACTGCTGACCACAGATTCATTGGATTATGACTGAAACAATCTGTCCCACCCAGCAACACCTGACCCTGACAGCTGATTACAGAATGACTGGATTACAATTAAATTAATTTGATTTTTCCGAGCTGTGCCTAAGGTGGCCACTGATCACTTATTGATTGGATTACAACTGAATTAATCTGTCCAGGTCAGCGGTGCCTACACCTGACAGCTGAGCACATATTAATTGGATTAAAAGCTAAAAAGCACAGACAAAGACAGTAGGGTCTCTGGTTGGCACCAAAAGGCTGATTAGACCCACAGCAGTCCCAAAGGTGGATCTAGGGAGTAAAGAAAGTTCACCTTTACACAACAGAAGGTCACACCACAAAGACAGGTGTTCAAAAAGGCCCAATCTAAAAAGCAAAAGCAAACAAAAAGAGTGACCTACAAATGGAGAGAAAAAGAAACAGTCCATCACCAAAAGGAAAGGAGGAATCCTCAGAAAGACCACTAAATGAAATAGAGTCAAGCAAACTATCAGGAATTCAAAATAATGATGATAGAGAAGCTCAATGAGCTTACCAAGCTCTAAGAAGATGACAAACAACTCCAGGGGAACTATGAAGAACTCCAAGAACTCCACGGAATCTACAAGGAACTGACTGAGAACTACACCAGCATTAAAAAGAACATAGATGTTAAAAAATGGGCAAAGGACCTGAACAGGCAACTCACTGAGGAAGATATACAAAGGACCCAGAGGCATATGAAAGAATGCCCAACATCACTAGTCATCAGAGAGATGCAAATTAAAACTGCATTAAGATACCACCTCACACCTGTCAGAATGGCAATCATCAACAACTCAACAAACAACAAGTGTTGGCGAGGATGCGGGGCAAAGGGAACCCTCCTACACTGTTGGTGGGAATGCAGGCTGGTGCAGCCACTGTGGAAAACAGTATGGGGTTTCCTTAAAAAACTAAAAATGGAACTGCCTTTTAATCCAGCAATTCCACTACTTGGACTATACCCAAAGAATCCTGAAACACCAATTCATAAGAACCTATGCACACCTATGTTCATAGCGGCACTATTTACAATAGCCAAGTGCTGGAAACAGGCTAAGTGCCCATCAGTGGAGGATTGGATCAAAAAACTTTGGTACATTTACACAATGGAATTCTATATGGCAGAAAGAAAGAAGGAACTTGTACCCTTTGCAACAACATGGATGGAACTGGAGAGTATTATGCTTAGTGAAATAAGCCAGTCAGTGAAGGACAAATATCATATGATCTCACCCATTACGGGACAATAATGAGCAAAACTAACAACAAGCA